>JARHVA010002713.1:2305000-2320000 GCA_037957365.1 Torreya grandis | reverse complement strand
CCAATCTCTTTAAGGTAATGCATCCCCAAAAAATTAAGGATAAAGATTGGGAAATATTACCCATATCGAGGCCATTAAAATAATTATCGGTTAAGGGGTCAAAATTAAGCAACCAAGGATTTAGAAAGGAATAGATACAACCTGAGGTCAAATAATTAAATTTGAAATAATTTTTATATCCATCTTTGATTCGTAAGTAATAATGATATATAATTTTTCAAAATATCATTGATTATCAATCGATGCATGAAGATCAGTTTGAGATGACTAAAACTTATGAAACCTACAAGTGATCCCTTGCTTAGAATACCATTCTTCCCTTCCTAACACATTTTCCAAAACAAACTCATCTAGATTAAAAATAGGGTTATATCATATGCTAGGAGGGTGAAGAGTAAGGATAATGAATGTTAGCAATCTTGGATGGAGGTGGGGATATAATACAAGCATATTTGATATACGAAGTAATATCCATAGAACCATATCCAAAATAACCCGATGGTTGATTTTCATTTCAAACTAGAAGATGGAAACATGCCCAAAATCATATTATTGCTCATAGATGTAAGCACAAAATCTGTACTCTTTAAAGCAGAAGAAATGATGCCATAAAATCTAGTGTTGTAGGTCCAATTAATTAAATAACACCACTATAAATTTAGTGTTTGAAATAGAAAGGGAAAGAGATGGCATATTATGAGCCTTGTTTTAAATACACATTTCTGCCAGAGTCATAATAATATTTGTTGAAGGAAAAAGATAAAGAATTATAAGAACTATAGGAAGAGAAGAGTTAGAGTCAATATCAAAATTAAAAATCAATCAACAAGGTAAAGAGCCTTGGGTCTTCACCAAGAGAAGAGATATAGAACCTTGCACAATGTTCAAAATAGTGGAAATATCTCCTTGGTAAGATAGCTTGAGATAAATATGAATGTTAATGGATGATTAATGAAATGGAAAAGGAGGAGGGGGAAAAGAAAATGTAGACACTATTTCTAAATTATATAACACCTCTATCTTGTAGACATGGAAAATGCATATCGTAGATGTACCTTCAGCTTTTATACCTTTCTCCCTACTAAAAATCTTGCATACACTATCTCTTTATGTTTATTGCTTATCTCTTAGTCTGACCAATGTTATTATTATGAATTAGACCTTCTATGTTGCTTAGAATAATATAAAAAAATTATCATTGTAGAATTAGATTATAAAGGTTTTTAGTCAAAAATTATTCATGTAAACATAAAGAATGCATAAAGAACTTGAAAAATTAGGTGAATCTATTCCAATGAGATTTGTAGTGATAATGAAGAACAATTAAAGGAAAGCAAATACCTATTACCTTCTCAAGTGACTCCATCATCCAAGAGCAGTTCCAAGTGTGTTTTTCCTCTTGATCTAGTGTTCTTGTCTTTACCAACAATGGATGCCAAGCTCCTCCATCATCTCAAGATCACTCTGCAAAACCTAGACTCATCATAAGAAATATAATCTATGCCTATCAATTGAAGCCTGAAAATTAAACACAGTGACCAACACAAAGATTGAGCACTGCTTACATAGTCTTTAAGGACCTCAAGATAATGTACTTGAAACAATGCGGTGAATGGATCATAATGGTATAAAATTCCTATAATGAAAATAGTATATAGGGTTTCCCCAAAGAGACAAGACATGGTAATGGAAAATGGTAAGTGGAAAATGGGTTATGTTACTCCTGTTGATATGGAAATGTACATCCTAGTAAACATGTGAGATAATAAAAATGATTAGTTATAAAAATTTATATCCAACACCTTTCTAAAATTACTATTTTTCTAATAACTTGTTATAAATATCGATCTTAATAATGTATTCATGATCTCGCTTGGTCATTTATTTTGCTTCCTTCAAGCATTAAAATAAGATATATTTGTAGTGTCTATAAAGGAAAGTACTACCAAGGATTGTAGGTAATGTTAGGCACAAGATAAATGATATAAGTGGGTAATAAATAGGTGGATGATAATGGAATGTATAATGAATGGGAAGCAAATGAAGATTGAGACTTTTAGTCACATTTAATATTATAGATTCTAGACTCGACATAATTTTGGTTATGGTAGGGCCAAAGACCTCTGAATATACTCTTGGTATGACCACCAAATTTTTATATTATTTCATCTTGATAGTAGTTACCATCTAATTATGTTTTAGATTGGAAGCTATGATGTCTTCAATAAGAGGTTAAGAAATTTTGTGCTCAAATGTAAGTGCCTCAATGAGGTTTTCACCAATGAATTTGTCCTGATTATCCCATAGTGCCCCTGATAAGCTTTCAAGAAGAGATGTTAACATTTAAATTTGATTTTATTTTAGTTCCTTAAAGAAAAATTCACTAAAATATGTTGATTTTGCTCTTTGATTGTCCCCTAACGCCTCCAAAATGGTTTCATTAGGAGATTTTTCTTATTATAAATGAATTTGGTCTTGGCCCCCCTGATATTTTGTAAATGGTATGTTTCCATGGATGCTATTCAACAAAGTATGATTCTGTTAGTCCAAATCAATGCCTGTGATAGGTGGAATGTCAATATAATGGCTATGTTAGATGGGGGTAATAGAATGATGAAAGGTAGCATCATACTCATAAAATACACTAGGATGATTTGGGTCGATGCTAAAGTAATGCTACTCCAAAACCATAGAAGGATCAAAAATATATTCAAAATGATCCACAAGGTAATTGTAACTAATGCTGTAATAGCCATGTTTATACTCTATTTCTGAAGC
Source organism: Torreya grandis (assembly GCA_037957365.1). Classification (NCBI taxonomy): domain Eukaryota; kingdom Viridiplantae; phylum Streptophyta; class Pinopsida; order Cupressales; family Taxaceae; genus Torreya; species Torreya grandis. Next base: position 2,317,222 of record JARHVA010002713.1, on the reverse strand, counting down.
TAAGTCCAAGTCAAGGGACTCTAATTTTTATATTAGTTTTGATAGTGATTCTACTTCTAATGTTAAATTTGATATTGGTTCGAAAAGTAAACTTGACTCTAATGTTATTTCTTCATCTGATGTGGTTATTTCTATAATGAGGTTATGCTAAATTTTTGGTATTGAATAAGTAATGGCCTATGATGGCATAATGGGCTCTATAAAAATTGATTCATCCAAGAATGGTTTTACATAAACTGGCTCATCTAAGTGAAGCCTATCAAAGAGAGATAAAAGGACAACTCAACATAATCTTATTTTTCAAAAGGAGACTCCTCAATGAGTGGAAAAAAATCAAGAGATAACTCTATAGAGATTGGCTTGTCAAGGATATGAGGCTCTTTAAAAATAGGTAAAACATGAATAGGTGATTCATCATATCTTGACTTATCATAAATGGGTGTTTCAATGATAACATCATGATCTTGGTTTACAATTATTTGCAAAATACTAATCTTGAACAAATTTTTGTCCTCATAAGATGGCTCTTATAGAGGTAATGGTTGTTGTTGAGGTTCATAGATCGGTACATAATTTATAAAGTAGGGAACATTTGGCTGAGTGTGACTAATGATTTTTGGTTCAATAATGGGATCTCCAAAATTTATACTATCCAATAAGGTATCAATAAAATTAGGCTTGTCAAATGCATATTCATCAACAATAGGATCAATGAATATAGATGATGGGCCTAGAATGGTAATGACGAGATGCCACATAGTTTGGTTAGTCACACAAACCAAAAGAGGAGGTCCTAAAATGGTAACCTTCATGCATTATGGAGCTGGATTGCTCACATAATCTGAAGGAAAATAGCCTAAAATGGTAACCTTCACACATTGTGAAGCTTGATCTCTCACACAAGCCGAAGGGTAATAACCTAGAATGGTCACCTTTGAGTGCAATGGACAAATTAAAGGAGGATATCCCAAAATAGTAACCTTTGAGTGTGACATGCAGATTGAAGGGGAAGGATGGGGATGACACATAAAAATCAACATTGATTGTATTAGTTTTTAACAAATAGGTTCAAAGAGGGTGACATCCTCAAATAAAATAGAGTGTTCATGTTCACCATAAAAATGCTTTACCTCACAACTAAGGCCACAAGAGACCCCATTATGAGTGTACCTTAACGTCATGTCTAGAAAAGTTTATTCTCTATATTTGTCAAGATTTTAGACTATGTTATGCAAATGTTTAATCAAAGTATGGATTTTGATCTTTCTTCCAAACAAATTACTAAGGAACCAAAGAGACTATAAAAAGAGGGTGGTGTGGAACCACACAGAATTAGAAGAATGATATTCACAAATTTACTCAACTTTGGGTAAAGTTGAAATCATATGATTAGAAGAGGGTATGATAACTCAAAAATTCAAGGTGAAAATTAGTAAAATGAAGCTTAAATTTTTGTGATACGTCAATACCATAAAAGCTACTCCAACTTCGATGATTAGCCACTAGAAAACTAGAAGAAAGATATTCAGGTTAGGAAGGAGATAATATGAACCAATAAATGTATGATGTAGAAACATGCAAGAATTCCTAAGTATAAAACTAGAACCAAATAGGCAGCACAATGCCACTACATGGTAATAAGAAGGGTAGTATAAAATATGTCTTAGGACTCAAATCGTGAGTGATACACAAGATGACTTTAGTCCACCAAAGATGAGAATGATAATAAGTCTATAAATGACATTCAATCCAAATTGGAAATTAAACCCAAGTTCCCTCATTTCAAGTGCAAATGGCAAACCCAATTTAACACATCAACCTTATAAACTTAGAAAAGTGTAATTTCAAATTTGAACTATCAATGAAGGACTTAAGAAAATTTGGGAATTGGTTTAGAATTAAATGGGAAGCATAATTATACCAATTAGATTATATTACATAATGTTTAAGATGATAAATTTTAACAAGAAAAATATTTACTTTCACTTGGACAGCTTAACGCCTCCTAATTCAAGAAATTGTAGACAATGTGTTTGGTTATTGATGTGTTTGGTTATTTATTTTCACTAGGGCAACATAATTTTACCAAATAATCTATAATGACTAAAATAGGCCAAATCAACTAAGTAATCATCTTAAATCCCTAAAACTAACAAGGTTACATGATATTATTGAATTTCATTTTTATACGTGCACTTGAGAGGAAACTAAGTGTTCATCCAAAATAAAAGTGTGTTATATAATAGGGTATTTCAAACCTCCCTTATCTTAAGTAAAAATATGATGACATAAACCTTGGGGCACACCTCACATCAATAATGTTTCCATGACAAGTGGGGTTTGTCTAAAACTCTATAAGTTATGACCATCTAGATTGATCTCATGTGTATAAACTTTCATGTTTGCACATAAGATAAGTAATATGTCAATTATATCGATGTCAAATGGATTTTTATGAAAAGGTCTTATCTTTTTTATAACCAGTACATCCATCACTTGCTCAGTTGAGTGTGATGTCATAAATAATCATATGTTCTAGGTTGACTTGCCACTAATGGAGATGGTTTAACCACTCAAACCAACATCCTAATGGGTTGATCCCAATTTATCTATCCCCTCCATAGAGAGGAGTTGAGCATGATGTGGGGAGATGAATCCCTAGTTCAAATCTTCCCTAAATAACTCATGGGAGGTAATGATATCCCTCTCATAAGCCAAAATGCATGAAATAAAATCCAAGTAAAAAGACTTTATAGGTTATTTTCAGATCACCCAAACCATGTAGATTTTGGGGAGAGCCTAGACAACTTCTTTTTTATGCCTTGAGTAAAGACAAAATTTTCAATAAAAATGGTGATTTTTATCATCCAAGTTCCTTATAGGGGACAGGGGAGAGCATACACACACAAATTCCTTTTTACTCAAACAATTTAATAATATAAATGATAGATGACTTACATAAAATAGAACTTTGAAGGGAGTTTTATTTTAAGCACTGAATTGAAGTGTTTGGATATGTTCTTTGGCCCCTTGGCATTAAGTTGCAAAAATGTTTGAAAAATAATCATAAAAAATTTAATATAAACATGCAATTTTCCCTTTTAAGCACCAAAGGAAATTTTCTAGTTTTTTTTAAGAACCAAAAAGAGCTTAAAAAGACTTAATGAAGCTCAAATTGATCACTTTCCATGCTAGTCCTACATAAAAAGTTAAATAGTCTTGTTTAGCTTTAAAGTGCATTTCGCTTTGACACAAGTAACTTTAGAAAACATGCTCTTGGGTCTACATTTTTAAAAAAACACAAAGACTGACATCGATCACTATTGATTGGTATCGATTCTTTTAAGACCATTGTTGGTCAAAACCTAACCATCACTAGTTGAAAACAACTACCAACAATCACATGTGAACTCAAAGGCAAAAATGTTATCCTTGAAAATATTTGTTATGATAAAATCTCCAAAATTTAAGCTTATGGATCAAAACTATCTTCAGAATAGAGACTTAAAAAATTCAAATTGATAGAAACAAACTTGAATAAAATCTCAAAATGCAATGTTTTTGTCATATTTCCCCTATAACCCAACCAACCATGGTTCGACCTAACCATCACCGATCACTGAAAACCATCACCGATTACTGAAAACCATCATCGATCACTATGTAAACTATGTATGCACAAAATACATTAGAAACATGGGGAAATGAGATAAAAAGATGTTTAAGGACTTTTTAATGACTAAAATGAAAATGTAAAATTTTCGCAATGTCTTCTTTGCTTGAATGGACTCCACTATCCCACCTAGTGTGGCAATATGTAGGATTGAATTACAAATATTGTTATTCAAAACATTAGTCATGTAAACACAAAGAATTCATTAAAAAAATAACAACCAGGTGAACCTATTCTAATAGGGTTTTCAAATGATAATGCAAAATATTTGAAAGAAAGCAAATACCTATTACCTTCCCTAAGTGACTTCACCATCTAAAATCACTTTCATGCATGGTTTTTCCCTTGATCTAGTGTTTGTTTCTTTGTCAACAATGGATTCCAAGCTCCTCCATTATCTCAAGATCTCTATGCATAACCTAGGTTCATGATAATAAATATAATCTATGCCTATTAATTGAAGCTTGAAAATAAAACACAATGATCAACACAAAGAAACATTATGGAGATAATTTTCCATTATAATCTTATAATATTTTAACTTAAAAAAGATGTTTTATGCCCTAAAAATGATGTTTTATGCCCTTCTATTTATATATTTTCCAAATGGTTTAAGATTAGCCATGACCATCCATATCAAAATTGAGAAGTGTGGCCATGAATTAATCTAATATATAAAATTAAATCCATAAAAATCTTTATAATTATTTGGGAGGAAGGGGCATTAATTAGGCATGGGTTCCCATAAACCTAATATTTGTTGCATTTATGGATTGAGGATGTCACCCCAAAGATCATGTCACTAAGTGATACAGATATTGAGAATCAATTTCTAATAATGAAATAATTAATAACATCCATGGAAAGTCCACTTAATCTGTTGATTTGAATTAATTAAATTAAACAAGATTAATCAATTTTAGTGCAATTCTTTAGAAATTGGTGTTCACTTAATATAAATGGCCAAAAAGTCATATTATTAGGTCATAATTTAAATCAATAATAATTATAAGGTGATGTTAGATGCGTACTGACTATTATCCCATTTAGTATGTTATCGACACAAAATATCAAAGTTGCATGATGTGTACTAATGAATTAAAATAAAAGAGTGATTGAGAGTAAAAAAAAGATGAAATCATCATTTTGACTCAAAATAAATTCATCAAAGTTAGGAATCACATAAAATGCATTACCCAATTTAGAAATACATTGGCCTAAATCGACACTTTTATATGATGAGCTCGAACCATTTAGCATGTTTTTAGTGATTTTGGTCTAAATTGTGCATTTGAGTGTAATTCAAGTAAGATTGATAATTTAAACACAAATACTGTTAGGAATTAGATTCTATAATCATCTATATTTAGATGTTTTGGATCTATGCCTATTTTCTAGCTACTCAAACACTTGCATCCTAGTAAGACACCTACAACAATGTAAGTGTCCTACCCTGACATAAGTGTTCAGTGGCATAAATTCATTCAATTTACAAATGTAACATATACATATGGTCAAGCTAAGTGCTTTACAAAAATCAAGTCTCCAAAGGGATTGGTATAAGTATAGGATCAATCCTCATTGATTTTTCATCTAAAAACTTCTTACCTACTCACAAGGAAACTTACAAAATGCATTGAAACAAGCACTCAAGTGAGCAAAGCTTCCCTATTTATATATCTATTATATGGATAACACATCTACAGGTCTGATTTACTAAAAGATCATTCCATGAGCCACATTTGTCAAGTTACAATCTAGGTCATTATTTTTACTTGTTTATCACATAATACATGATACACACACAAACCAATACATAGGGGAGAACTACATAATTATGTAGGTAGTACTCATTGACATAGGGGTATTTGGAGTAGATCAACAACATGTGCACACTAACCCATTTTTTCATAATAAATATAAAGATGAAGAACTGAGGTTTTTCTATTTTAAATGGAGTGATATTCCATGACTAAGACTTGAATTCACTAGACTAAATGTGACATATAACCTAGAAGTATCCATGTGGTCGCATCTAGATTCACTAGGTATACTGTACTGGACACTTACATCCATGTTAGATATAAGAGTCAATGTAATTGTCCCAGGTTAACACAAGTATTTATAAATATATATGTATAATTACTATAAATAGGGGATTAATCCAAAATTTACATCCAATCTAATTTCTTCCCATTCTAGATCTAGATCTGTATTAGCATCATAACTAAGTATCTTATTTTCATTATCATTGCAATATATAGTGTAGTACTACTTTTCATTTTTAGCAAATCTCAACATAATAAATTTAATATATGTCTATCTGAGTTTTGAAATTAATTCGTCTAATTTAGAGATAGTCTAACATCCTTGTGCCCTAGGATATATTTACCCATTTAATCATATATTCCTCAATCTAGATTTAAAATTTTGGTGAACCCAACCTTTCATCCACAAAACACTATATATTTATCTTGGGTTTCATAATTATTTGATACTGATTTCTAATTCTATTTTAATAAGTTTTAATAAGTTTAAAATCAAATTTCTTTTCCTATTAACATGTTCATTATGGATGCATGTGTAACTAGTTTTATATGACAATTTATGATTACAAAAACAATTTATTATTATTATAAACTAATTCAAGGTATCAACCAAATAAATAATTATATCTATCACTATAATGAGAGAGGGTTTAAAAAACTAGTAAAGGATGCTCAAAAAATTATCGGGTGCATGATAAGGTATCTATTATGATTTTTATAAAAAATTGTGTTACCTCTTCAAATTTATGATATTTTACCTAATTATAATGTACCATTAAAAAAATATTAGTTTTAAAACTACACCCAAAATTCTTTAATTCATGTTCTTAAAGTATCTTCAAATTTTGAGTGTAGGTTTCTCATATAATCCATACAAGTTGAGGTTTCTTATTTTTTAGAAAAAAACATGTCCACTTAAGACCCCATTTCGGCAACCCAATTCCATGCACTTACCCTATTCCTTATAGACTAATCCATACAATCCCATAATACTCTAACATCCCCATATTCACTCTATCCTTGCATAATCATTCTTTTAAATAGATTCATAATCCATGTCTAACCCACCTTCACCCGTTAAGATTATGGATGAGGCTAATCTTGTAGAACCTAAACTTTTTATGGATATTAATCTTTCCCCTAATCATGTTGTAAATTCTATCAAGTATTTCACCCCTTCTCCTCTTACTTCTTTGATAAAATATACTCCCTTCCCTCTCCCTAATCGGGCTCTTTTGATCCCCATCAATTGCTTTATAACCCTTGGAGCTTTTGAGTTGAGATTTTGACTCTAATTTCATCCCTGATAATTTTATGGGGAAAATAAAAAATTGGGGGAGAAATAGAGGATGGATAACATGCAAAATGGGGAGAGGAAATTTGAATATAAATAACTCAAATATGTGAGTTAGCATAAGCAACTTTATTCAAAAAGAAATGAAGAAGTGAGACCTAGTAGTGATGAGCTTTAGTTTGTTTTCATAAACAACAAAAGGAAAGAATTATGTGAGTATCCCATAGAAGAATTGATCAATTTGAATGAGGATATGGAGGTAATATTTTTATTTCCAAAATAGGGAGACACATTATTCAATTATTAGAAATAAATAGCGACCAAAGTCTAATCTATTAGAGAGTTAGAATTTGAAATAATGTGTTTTCTTTAATCTAGTAGGGCATAGTGAGCATATTTTTTAAATTGTGTTTCATGTATTTCAGTTTCCATAACTAGGTCATCATCCTATATAGGCTCATCAAAAGGTAATGAATTTAAGCGGTTCTCAAACACATAAGGCCTAGTATTGTGGTTCTTGGATTTAATAATAATTTTTTTTGGTTCTAAAAACCTTCTTCATCAAGGGTTTCCTTAGGGTTTTCATGCACAAAGAGTTTTCTATTCTTTGATAAATTCCCATACTCATGGCAAAGTCTACACCTAAAATAAATGTTCTCTTAATCATATTTTTGTTCCAAGACCCTATCCCCATATTAGAAATTATTCTTTTTAGGAAGGAGATTGTTAAAATTTATCAAAACCTAGATTCTTGCATGGAAAATGTGCTCAAAATGCAAATAAGTATCAATAGTGATTATAAAAGTGCCAAGGGTATTACCTATTACCATAAAGATATAAGGGTTCTAGAATTTAGTTGCTAATACAAAATGTCTAATGTAGAGCAGTCCCATAGAAGGTAAAGCTTCTTCAGTCTTGAAAAGAGAGTGTCATGGCTTCATAAATAAACAAGCTCATCCCATAAACCTAGGACCACCTTTGAATACCTTGTGCCTATCTTATTCATGAGCAAATATCACAAGGAAATGTCCATTAAGATAAATATAGATTTTATATTCTCTTGAAGTCTTCTAAGATTTTAAATCTTTTATTCTAAAGTTTTTCAAGGTAGGCCTAAAGTTCAAAAATTGATTGATAAGAGCATGGGTTTTCATATTGTCAATATTGTTTTGAATTTTAGCATGAGATATATTTACCACTGAGGAGTCATTTACCACCTTGATGCATCCTACTTTAGTCTTGTGAGGATCTTTCTTTGGCATGCATAAGGGATAGAGAATAAAATATTTTCCTCCATTAGCATTCTTGCTCTATGAACTATTATTATTACTATGTTTGTAAGCTTCCATAATCCTCAATTAGTCATATTTTATCTATTAATATTTTAATAAGACCATTTTAATGTTACGTAATTCACCTCTAACACATCTTGAGTATGCAAGGTCATGCCATGCAACATTTCACTTGGCTTGTCATCTTCCTTGTTTTGATGTGCATGTTCATGTAAGAAAAACAAAAACATGTTTTAGATAGATGAATAAAGTGTTGTAGCTCAATGTTTACTACACCAATTAAATAACTCCATATAAATCAATTGAAGGTGTATTTTGCTTTATTTTAAGTATTATGTCATATGTTGAACATAGAAAATTTTAAAATAACTATAACTATTATCATGACATTTTTTGTGGCCATTTTATAACTTTATATGTATCTAAGCTAAAATCTTGGAAACTATTTTGAGATTAGATACTTGTAATAAATTCAAATTTCTAATTATAATTATATAATAGTAAAGATTAAAAATATTTTTTAGCACTCTACGTATTTGTTGTATATAGTATTTGAACACAATTAATAAGTCTATTTTACAAGAACCTTTAAATTCAATAAATCATTGTCTTGAAATAACATGAATCTATACCTAAAACTAAAAACAAATTACTTAATTCTTATAATAATTATTGTCAATTATCACAACTAGAGTGTAATTACACATCAATGGAAAAGGCATACAAACCACATTTTAAAGATGCTATCAAATCTTTACCAAAGTTTCATACAAAATGAAGAAAAAATATGAAATTGGAAAATGTGCCACTGCATTTTCTACATTAATCTTCTCCAACACTGTTAATGACATTTGAATACGACTTAAAATTAAAGAATCTTTTACTGAGGTTTTTATTGTTGTTTGGTGGAGATTATTTAAAAATTACAATGTATTTTAAAATATTGTACATTTTAAATTTATTATACACTCTATATGGACCCCTTTTAATAAAAAACCGTTTTGGGTTGATTCTACCCATGGTTTTGGTACACATTATTTTATTATAGCACTTTGTTGATGTATTATGTATTTATGGATATTTCATAGGTAATACATCATGTGAACTAGGGTTTGAGAAAGAAGAATAGAGTGTGTGAATTTTGGTACAAATTCATAAGGGTTTGTTGAGTATAGCTCCAAACAATATTTGTGCATTGTAATTGTGAGAAGACTGATCTGAGAGTTATTTGTACTCTCGTGTCTTGTAATAAAATTTGAGAAAGTGTTTCTTGGTGGATGTGTCCCACATTAGGTGAACTACATTAAATCTAGTCTTCTTATTTTGCATGTTTATTTTTTATTCTTTCTACATCTCTATTTATATTTATTATTATTGTGATTCTATGAAATTATTTTGCATCAATTTCTGGTTTTATTCCTAACAAATGGTATCAGAGCTTCAAGTTGTATTTACTAGAGTATTGAATCATAAGAAGGGTTATTATTTCTAGTGGTAGATATTGTTGATGATCATAGATTAAAGGTTGAAAAGTTCAATGGATATAACTTTGGTTTATGGAAGATACAAGTGGAGGATTACCTCTATCAAAAGGACCTCCATGTTTGACTGGGAGGAAAAGTAAAGTAACCAGTGAGTATGACAGATGAATCTTGGGAGTCAGTTGACATAAAATCACTTGGGGTCATTAGGTTATGCCTTGAATCTTTGGTCATGTTTAATATATCATAATAAAAGACCACAGAAGGTCTCATGAATTCATTAGGGAAGTTATATGAGAAAACCTTTGCTTTTAATAAAATATTTTTAATGAAAAAGTTATTTAATATGAAGATGTTTGAAAATGGTTCAATTGTTGATCATCTAAATGAATTAAATATGGTTGTGAGTATGTTTAATTTTATAAAAATAGATTTTTATGATGAAGTTAGGGCTTTTCTTATTTTGTGTTCCTTACAAAGAGTTGGAATACCCTGGTAATGGTTGTAAGCAACTCAATCTTTAATAATGCCAATTTGAAGATTGAGGATGTCATAGGAGTAATCCTTAGCAATAAAATGTGATAGAAAAGATTTGGGGATACTTCTACTTCAGGTGATGCTTTGGCGGTGGAGAGTAGAGGGAGACAAAATTTTAGAGGAAAAGGAAAGAGTTGAAAGTTAAATGGTCCTAAAAGGTCAAAATCAAGGGCTAGGATGGTATGTTAGCACTATGGAAAGACTAATCATATGAAGAAAGATTGGTTGTCTCTTTAGAATAAGAACAAAAATCAAGAAGATACCAAGGAGGTAAATGTGGCAACAAGTAATATTTGTCAAGATGCATTAATTCTCTCTGTTGACAATATTATTGAGTCTTTTTTTTAGATTTTGGGGCTCATTTTCATGTTACACCATATAAGGATTATTTTATTGATTGTGTTAAAGGGGATTTTAGACATGTTTACCTTGGTGATGATGAGCCTTATAACATAGTAGGAAAAGGATGTGTTTAGATCAAGATGTAGAATGGGAACACTTGGCTACAGAAGGATGTCAGACATGTGCCTAAGTTGAGATAGAATTTGGTATATACAAGACAACTAGGTAGTGAAGGTCATATGGTGAAATTTATAGTTGACTCTTGCAAGGTAACAAAGGGTGATCTTGTAGTAGAAATAGGTAAGAAGGTTGGTACCCTGTATTTATCAAGTAGTGCTGATATTATAAAGTTATTGTAGAAGTAGATGCAACTTTGTGGCATAATAGGCTCGGTCACATGAGCCAAAAGGGTATGAAATTTTTGAAAGATAAGTTACCTAGATTGAAAGGATATGATTTAGATTTGTATGAAGACTGTGTATATGGAAAAAAAAAAGGGTAAAGTTTCTCAAGGTTGGATGTACGAGGAAGGAGAATAAGTTGGAGCTAGTTTATTTAGATGTATAGGGGCCAGCTCATGTATCTTTTATTAGTGGGTCATCTTATTATATGACTATTATTGATAATGCAAATAGGAAATTTTGGGTGTATGACATTAAGAGAAAATATGATGTATTTGATATGTTTAAAATATGGAAAGCCTTGGTTGAGAATGAAACAAGTCTTAAGCTAAAATGTCTTAGCTCAGATAATGGTGAGGAATATTACAACAATGTATTTTTTTATTACTATTCAAAGAATGGAATTCATAGATAGAGGATGGTTCTAATAAATCCATAGAAAAATGGAGTGTCAGAAAGGATGAAGAAGACTATCATGTAGTGTGATACGAGCATAAGGTTAAATTCAAGATTGCCTCTTCAGTTTTGGGCATAAGCAATAAACACAAATGTATATTTGATAAATAAAGGTCCTTCATCTACTTTGGATGGAGCTATACTTGAATATTCTTGGTCTAGTAAGATGGTTGATTATTCATTTCTTAGAATATTTGGTTGTGAAGCCTTCATTCATATTGATAAGGATGATAGGACCAACTTAGAGGCTAAGTTTGAAAAATGCACTCTTATTGGATATGGTGAGGATGACTTTGGTTTCTAGATTTGGAGTTTTAAGGACAAGAAAATATTTTCGTCTAGGGATGTTTTATTTAATGAAAAATTCTTGTATAAATAATAATTATTCGATCAAAAAGAGGATTCCAAAAAAGAGTACATAGTACTAGAGTACATTATAGATGATAAAGTGTCTAAGTAAGCAGTTTAAGTACCTACTCCACAAGAACCCCAAACTCCTATGTTGAGAAGTTATTCTAGGGTAAGAAGGGAAATTAAACATTTTTCTCCATCTCTTAATTATTTATTACTCACTGACAATGGAGAGCAAGAGTGATTTGAAGAATAAATGCAGGTAGATGCCAAGAAGTAGGAGAAAGATATGGATGAGGAGCATTAGTCTCTCCTGGAAAATTAGACTTGGGATTTGGTAACTCTAC
>JARHVA010002713.1:2265000-2300000 GCA_037957365.1 Torreya grandis | reverse complement strand
AATTATAAAAAACTTAATAACATTTATGATATTTTGTAAAGGAAGGAGGAAAAGTGGTCTACAAAGCAAATAGAATGTTGAAAAAAATATTTGGTATTGGTAAAATTAAAAAAACAAGGAATGATTAGAGTTAGAATTTATGGGATCTTGCTTAAGCCACATTCCTTTGGATAGAGAGGGAAATGAGTTAAAGACAGCTAGATGGAAAAAACCATCCATTTTTTCCTCCTTGGGTAGAGTAAGAAGGATATTTTCCTTGGGTCATGGTAGGTATGGGAAGAATGGTGAGATACCAAGAAAATGGAGTAATGGTGGTCAGTGAAATCAAGAAAAATAAAAAATGAGAGAAAGAGTCTTAGTAGCATGGCATTCTCTAAGATAATAAAAAGTGACTCAAAGGTTTTTTGGGAAATAACTTTTAACTACATGCAAGTAGTGTATTTTCTTATTCTAAAAATTGTTCCAAAATTAAATATAATGAGGAATCTGGTTTCAATTTTGAACAATTAGATATCATTATATTTATAAGTATAATAAAACATAAATATACGTCTTGGGGTCACTCTTGAACATTTATATTAATAGATTTAGTCAAACATTGATTGGGTTTCTAGTTTATTTAGAAATAAGTGACTGGTAAAGCTTAAGACTATGGGTATCAGTGTTTTGTGAATATTTTATTGCCATGCAGTAATGTTTTCTATTTGATGCTTAATTTTTATGTAAAAACCCTTTTTATCATCTTGTGGGTAAGGGTTCACCCTTACCCACTACTACATAATAAGATCCATGTTTATCTATATCAAACCCTTTGAAGATAACTCAGTGAAGGATGATTTTGGTGTGTTAAATGGTAATTTAGGGTAGTTTATATTTCATTTATTGGTTTATACATATGGTGGATATACTAGACACTTCATAGAGGTAACCACAGAACAAATTTTAGACCTGTAGGTGGTAGTAACAACCACCTACAGGTCTAAAAATGACCCTCAACTCACCATAAATCATGTTCCTTATCCCTTTTTATTAATAATGTTTCATTATAAATAACTTATATTTTCCTACAAAAAATTATGGTTTGTTTATTTAATAACTTGATATTATCAAACATCATTTTATTTACAGGTTTATGTTTTCCAGGCTACTATCTCTATAGATGATTTATGGTCAGTTGAGGGTCATTTTTAGACCTGTAGATGGTAGTAACAACCACCTACAGGCCTAAAAATGACCCTCAACTCACTATAAATCATCTATAGAGATAGTAGCCTGGAAAACATAAACCTATAAATAAAATGATGTTTGATAATATCAAGTTATTAAATAAACGTACCATAATTTTGTGTAGGAAAATCTAAGTTATTTATAATGAAACATTATTAATAAAAAGGGATAAGGAAGATGATATCTTGCACCCTAAAATTTGACATTCAATTTGTGGTAATGTGAATTAGTGATTTTTTATCACTTATTAAAGGCCTAGCTTTTCCCTCTACATAGTAGGACAACCTTTATAGGCTAAAATGTGGCAGGGGTTGGTTACATCCCAACTATTTTATAAAATGACACTAAGAATATAAGTATGGTACCTAGTGCAATTTTTAAATGATCATGTACATATTTTTGTTCCTTTTTGAAGTCACATGGTTAAATATTTAAGCTCACATGGCTGATACGCCTCAACCCAAGTTCCAAATTTGGGGGTTTCCTTCTTCATTGGAATCAACATCAAGAGATTGAACAACAAGAATTTAATAAAAATCAATTTTTTTTTAAAGTTATTATATTTTAGATATGCATTTTATCTTGGTCAGAATGCCTTTCCTTTTGACAAATCCATATTTCACTCAAGTTATAAATGAAGGAAAAATATGAATATTTTACTTAAGAATTATAGTAATATATACTTAAGAATTATATGTAATACCATTATAAAATATTTTTGCATAATTTTTTATGGCATTTTATGCATGGATCTCAATCACTCCACCCACCTTGTTACATCTCACCCTGCCCCATATAAATCAATATTAACTTCAAAACTAATACTAGGATTTTTTTATTAGACATTATTTATAAGTATGATTAAGAATGTGTTGTTTACTTGTTTTAATATTAGAATATGAAAATCATATGGAGATATTGAAATAATCATGATTATATAAATTTGATTTATGCAGTAATATGTAATGATATTTCATTTATATGGTTATGATGATCATTTTAGTTTTTCTTTCTAAGCAGACCTAGACTAACTACCTCTTTTTGGCGAGGTGGGTGTAAGAGGTTTTATCCCCAAGATAAATAAAATGGGGAAATCATCATATGGGAGAGGGTGGTAGATGAAAAAATCCATGGAAAAAAATAATAAACTCAAAATAGTTCACATAATCCCTTGGTTTATGATTGTTGATTTGTTAATCTAGTGTGTCTTTGTCTAGTCCTATGTATAAATGATTAGTTTGGTAATATTATAATCTTAATGATTTGTTTAAAAAATATTTTTTAATGTATTCCTTTCACTATATTTATTAAATACTTGATCATCTTCTTTCATATTATGACTTAATCAATATGATGGTCAATTCACTTGTCTAAATTTTTGGTGTAAGGATTGTGTTTAAAAAGAGACCTACATGGACCCTTGGACCCCAAAAGAGGAAATTAATAGAATTATAGGAGATGTTATGAAATACATTTTAAAAATAATTCAAATGGTTAAAGAGAAAGTATTAAAATAATGGGGGGAGGGGATTACATAAGACTTAAAAACATTGATGAGATTTTGTAAGAGAAGGAGGAAAAGTGGTCCAAAAAGCAAAAAGAATGTTAAAAAAAACTTTGGTATTGGTAAAGTACAAAAAGGAATGAATTATTAGGGTTGGAATACATGGGATCTTTCTTAAGCCAAATTATTTTTGGGAAAGGAGGAAAATGAGTTGGAGGCAGCTAGATGGCAAAAATCCTTCATTTTTTTCTCCTTGGGTAGAGTAGGAAGGATAGTTTCCTTGGGATGTGGAAAGTATGGGAAGAATGGTGAGCTACCAATAAAATGGAGTAATGGTGGATGGCGGAAGCAATAAAAAAAGAAAGGGAGAGAAATATTCTTAGCATCATGACATTCTCCAAGAGAGGAAAAAGGTGACTTATAAGGTTTTTTGGGATATAGCTTTCAGCTACAGGAAGGTTGTGTATCATCTTATTCTAAAAATTGTTCCAAAATGAAATATAATGAGGAATGTGGTTTCATTTTTGAAAAATTAGATACCATTATATCTATAAATACACTAGAACATATGTATATAGCTTGGGGTCACTCTTGAGGGTTTTTATGAATATATCTTGTCAAAAATTGGTTGGGTTTCTAGTCTATTTGGAAATAAGTGACTAGTAAAGCTTAAGACTATGGGTATCAGTCTTTTGTGAGCATTTTCTTGGCATGTGGTCACATTTTATATTCATTATTTAATTTTCACATAGAAACCTCTTTTATGGGCTTGTGGATAAGGGTTCACCCTTACCCACCAACACATAATAAGAGCCATGTTTATCTATGTCAATCCTTTTGAAAGATAACTTAGTGAAGGATGATTTTGGTGTGCTAAATGGTAATTTAGGGCAGATACTATTTCAATTATTAATTTATTCATATGGTGTTTATACCAAACACTCCATAGAGGTAATCATAAGTCTATTTTCAGACTTATAGGTTTTACTAACAAGCACCTACAAGACTAAAAATGGCCCTTAATTCAACATAAAGCATCTATATGAGCTAGTAGCCTAGAAAACATAAACTTGTAAATAAAATAATGTTTGATAGTATCAAGTTATTAAATAATCAAAGAAAATTATGTTGTAGGAAAATTTTAGTTATTTATAATGAAACATGCTTAACAAATAAATGGAGAAGAAATATTATATGTTGCACCCCAAAATTTGACATTCAGTTTCTAGCTATAGAAATTAGTGATTTTTTATCACTTATTAAAGACCCAACTTTACCCTTTGCATAGTAGGACAACCTTAATAGTAAAAAACATGGTAGGGGTTGGATACATCCTAAGTGTTTTACAAAATGCCACTAAAAATATAAGTATGGTTCCAAGTGCAGTTTCTAAATGTTCATGTACACATTTTTGTTCCTTTTAAAGCCACATAGTTAATTATTTGGGCTAACATGTGTACTACGCCTCAGCCCAAGTGCCAAATTTGAGGTTTTCATCTTTATTAGAATTAAGGTCAGGGGATTGAAAAATAGGAACTTAATAACAATCAAAATTATTTAAAAGTTATTCTATTATAGAGTTGTGTTTTATCTTTGCCAGAACACCTTTCTTTTTGACAAATCTATGTGTTTTATATTATTACCTAATTTTTTTTAGTTCTGTTGGATGGGATTGAACTTTATTATAGGGAAAAATACTTTAATGAACAATAAATTAAGCAATGGTGATAAAAATTTAATTAAATTCAAATTATCACTTGGTGGAATTTAACCTTATCACAAGTTGGGAGATATATTTTGTAGACTTGTAACATTCTTAGGAGATTTTATGTTAAGGATAATCATTCAAGGAGTTCCTTTTGTGTAAAATTAATATGGTATTGACTTGAAATCTAATTTAATAATATTGATTATGCATTATTGTGTATAGGTTAGTAGTAAAATATTCAACATCTACATAAGACTTAATATAGGTTGTTATTAAGTTGGGATTATCTGGGATGACAATTAACTAAGGGAAATGAAGACATTTTTATTAGCATCATAAAGATGTAATTATAGTTACTTGTGTTTACATAATAAATTTATAAAATCAAATATAGTGTAATATTCATACATAAGCTATTTATAGATTTGTGTTACTTATGAATGGTATCATATACCTAAATAATCACTTATTTTTAAAGTGATTAGTCATACATGGATTATTCATAGGGTTGTTTGTGTTATAATTAAATAGTCAGTTGAATTTGAAGTGATAAATCATGCATGAGATTTTCATGGGGTTTTTCATATTTAGTTCCCTTCTTGAATGATTTTATCAATATTAAGGCATGAAGCAAACCTACGTCATATATACTATTGTTGTTTGAGTGTGATTTGAATGTGTTTCCCTTGCATGTTTTCTTTCTTATGGCTTGATTTTATTCCACCCTATATGGTAAGGGATAATGAGTATTAAATAGTATTATTTTACTCAGTTATACTCATTAACCATTATCCTATAAGATGACAGATGTAGCAAAGAGTATGGATTATGTGTGGACTTGATTTAGTAGTGAAATGATAAACAATAAAAAAAACTTTGGCCAAATTAATGTTATAGTTGTGTACATTATTATTCCACCTATACCTTTAGGATTTCATACATGTGTGATGTCATATTGATAGAGGATGTGTCCAAATTTTATATTATTACTACATAGGAATGCACAATGGACTATTCTATATTGATTTCTTGATGTTTGTATCACTATTAACAACTCCTTCATTAAGGGAAAGGACACTCCTAAAAGGGAAGTTTGTGGGGTATCATTGGTTTTTGGATGGAGGTAAAGTGCCTAGATGATGTTCTCCCATCTTATAACTGAATCCAGTTACTACAGAGATTCTCAAAACTACTATTTGGTAGGATGTACTATTGTAATATATTATGTAATTTGGAAAATTTTATACAATTATGATGAGTTAAATTACACTACCATTTATATAGCATCCTAATATTATTTTATGGTAATGGCTAAATTTATTACACATAAATTATGTGGTGCTTTGTTGTAGTTAGATTATTACTCTAGTTGTACATGATATATGTTTGTATGTAACTTTACAAGGGTAATTGCGTGTTTTTTTATGTAGTATTAATGCAAACTATAAATTTTATAAGCATTATAATACTAATTTAAAATAGTATTTACATTCGTTATTTATATGTTTTATGGTGCTTTGTTGTAGTTAGATTTCTACTCTAGCTGAACATGATATCTACTTTAAACATATCTTTACACGAGTGTTTATGGTTACTTTATGCATAATCCAATTTGTATAAGCATTATTATGATTCAAAATGGTGGTTATTTCATTTATTTGTACAATATATTATGTTATTTTTAGTATTTAATGCAATGAATGTTGATTAAAATTAATTGATCACATATAGTATAAAATTGTTAGATGCCTTTCCTAATAATCTATAGCAATCTAATGTAGAAAAACAAGCCCAAAAATTTTGAACTTTTAGGGATAACTCGATAGGGTCATTACATGTGGTATCAGAGAGGGGTTTAAACACTTGGACCTAAATGAGTCCAATAATATTAAGTTTTATTTCTCTTCCTATAAGAGATAATGGTGTGTGAGAAGGGCATTGTATAAGTAACTTCTAATCAAAATTATCATCATGAATCTAATCAGCTAGCAACTAAATAATTATAAATCTTAACTAAATCCATATTGTCCTATATGAAACATGAGATAGATTAGTCTACTTAGAGAAAGAAGTCCATCGGCAAGACAAGATAAAAGAGCTTGAGGAGTAGCAAGTTGATCAGGAAGAATCCCTAGAAATAAAAGCATGTTAAAGACCAATAAGTTGCAAGAGCTAAAGTAGAAACAAATATTGCAAGAGACATGAAAAAGGTGAATCCCACAAAGTTTGATAAAATAATGTTGGTTGATGGAGCTGAATCTTGGCTCATAGAGATGGAAAAATATTTTGAGATCCAAAATTACTCTAAAGTAACTAAAGTAATTTTGGGATCTTATTAGCTTGCTAGAGAAGCAACAACTTGGTAGGCCAATAATAAATTGGAGATGGGTCTTGATGTCCCCATGATCACATGGGAGCATTTCATATCCATGTTTAGGGCTTGATGTTTACCACAATTATAATTTGATAAAAATTTGTTTGATTTTCAAAATCTAAGATAGGGAAGGTTATCAGTGATTAAATACTAGTAAAAATTCATATATCACCTAAAATATGTTCTAAAGTATCAAAATGATGAATGATTTACAATCATAAATTTAATCATAGGACAAATTCCCTAGATGAGTGGTAAAGTATACATCCATGGACCTAAGACCATAGAAAAAGTATTTGAAAAGGTCTTTAAATAGGAAAAAAAAGCTCAAATCTCTTGGAGAAGCCAAAGATAAGTTATGAAAGAGGTTTTGTGGTCTTAAACCTACCTTCAAAAAGAAGAAAAATTGGAAGTATGATGGAAATTCTAAAACTAAATTTAATAATCAGAATGCAAGGACTAGTAAATCTAGAAATGGTTTCAACGATGGATCCAAGGAAGCCAAATAGTTTGAAAGGAAGGGACCACCCAGTGGGTGTTTCAAATGTAAGGGGGATTACTCTACGAAATATTATCCTCAATGGAAATTAGGGAACAATAATCTTTTTACACCACAATAGGGAACTTTTCAACAATGTATCCATGCTACCATTGACAATAATCAATATAAATTTCGAGACTCCCCCATTTCTACCTAAGAAGACTAGTTACATGGCAAATGTTTGGTCAGTGCAACATGGGAATGAATCTAATGTCAAAGTTAATAAATTAGTTCTAGAGACTGACGTGATTTTACCTAAATTCACCATGACAATATACATATATATAGCTCTGCTAGGATCATATGATGTAATCCTAGAATTAAATTGGATTTGTAAGCACAAATAAAAAATTGAACACTTATCTAAGATGGTTGAGTGCATAAATTATTGGGGAAATAATACCCAATTTCAAGGTGAAAAGAGAGGGTTGAAGTTAAGACAAATTTCATTCCTCCAACTAAAAAAGGATTAGTGAAAGGGATGTCAATTTTTCTTGGTCAAGGTCAATAAAATAGAGGAAGCACATGGGTCCACTATTGAGGACTATCCCTTCTTGCAATAATTTCAAAATGTTTTTCTAGAGGAGTTGTTAGGCTTTCCTCCCAAAATGGAACTTGACTTCACAATTGACATCATATTGGGTTCAAAGCCCTAATCCAAGGCTTCCTATAGGATGACAACAATATAACTATTTGAACTTAAAGATTAACTTCAGGAAATTTTGGTCAAGGGATTAATTCGTTCAAGTGTTTCACCATGAGGTGCACCCATGATAATTACTAAAAATAAGGATGGAACTCTTCACCTATGTATATATTACTGAATGTTGAACAAAGAAACCATGAATGATAGATATCTATTGGCTCACATTAATGACCTCTTTGAGCTAAGGGTAGGGTACCATCAATTAATAATCTGATAGGAATATATTCCCAAAAGCACCTTTAGGATGAGATATGGGCACTATGAGTTCACAGTGCTTCATTTTGGGCTAATTAAGGCCCTTGTGGCATTCATGAACCTCATGAATAGTGTGTTTAGGGAATATCTTGATTATTTTGTTATTATTTTCCTTGTTGACATCTTGATCTATTCCAAAATTGAAGAAGAGCACATTGATCACTTGTGCCTAGTTTTATAATGCTTACAAGTTCATAAGCTCTTCGAGAAATTGTCAAAGTGTGTTTTATTTCATTAAAAGGTAAAATACTTAGGTCATATAATATCAAAAAATGGAATTTTATTGGACCTCACAAATATTAGATCCATCATGGAATGGCCAACTCCCAAGAATGTGCATGAGGCACATACCTTTATGGTTTAGCTGGGTAATATAATAAATTTCTACCAAATGTCTCTAAAATAGTTAACCCGATCAATTAATTGTAATGAAAGGAATAATTATTTGTGTGAATTGATAATTGTGATTTTTTTTTCTAAACCTTGAAGTAAAATCTTACTACTGCACCAATTTTATAGATATCATACCCAAATGTTCACTTTTCTATTATAACTGGTGTCTCAAGGGATGGTCTAGGTAGAGTGATTATGTAAGAAGATTTGATAGTTGCATACAAGTCCAATAAATTAAAACCCCATGATACCAAA
Source organism: Torreya grandis (assembly GCA_037957365.1). Lineage (NCBI taxonomy): Eukaryota > Viridiplantae > Streptophyta > Pinopsida > Cupressales > Taxaceae > Torreya > Torreya grandis. Next base: position 2,291,037 of record JARHVA010002713.1, on the reverse strand, counting down.
TATGCTCCGTGACTTAGATTTAGATGCAACTATACATGCCCTACAAGTTTAGATGCACTATTTCTTGGGTAAACCCTTTGAACTCAAATCAGATAATCTATGGCTCAAGTACATTTTTACTCAGCCCAAATTGAATGCACAATAAAGGAATTGGTTTGAGTTTTTATTGGACTATGATTTTGAAATCGGCTAATAAAGGGAAAAGAAAATAGGACTATTTTAAATAACATGGACTTATCAACAATCTAAATTTTTGAAAACTATGAGAAATAAATTGGACTATATCAAGATTAAATTGGATTGTATCAAGATTAAGTTGGATTTATTACAAATAAATAACATCTATCTAATTTATTTTTAATCATTCCAAATTATTTATAATGATAAAAAATAATTAATAGTTGAAAATTGTCTAAAATTACAGTTGAAATTTTCTAAAATTATCTAGTAGCCACTTCATTATTTGCTCATATTATAGATCTACCAAAGGAAGGGAACCTAATATGGCCATTTTTTTGAAAAAAACATGCACATCATTGGACCAGTCCTTCAACCACCATACAATAATTTATGGTATCTTTTAGAGAGATAACCATAACAAGTAGTGTCCATCAGGTGAAGTTTAGGGGCATGAGGATACACAAGAATACACTTGTCCCTCCAACCAAGTCAATAAATATTTTTATGTCTAGAGGTTTCGTTATGGAATCTAAATCTTTCGAGCACTCACAATATGATATGAAAATAGATGATGTATATGTAATGGAAGGACCTCTAGATACCAATTTTCTAGATCTAGTACAATAAATGGATGTTGTGAAGGATACCCTAAATCTTGAGAAGGAGGATACCAAGAAAGAATAAAGGAAAAAGGAAAAAGTAGAGAAGAAAAAAAATAAGAAAGAGGCCATGAAACTAGCAGATATGCAAGATACCCTGGATCATGAGGATAAGGCTATGAAGAAAGAAGAGAGGAAAAAGAAAAAATTAGAGAAGAATAAAAAGAATAAAGAGGCCATAGAATAAACACTTGCATAGGAAGCCTAAAGTGTGAAATAAGAATAATACAAACAATATATTGAGGAGGAGGAAAAAAAGAAGTCTAAAGAAGTTGAGTTAAGGAAAAAGAAGGCCAAAGAAGCTCAGGCAAAGAGAAAGAAAATGAAGGAAGTAAAAGCTGAAAGGAAGAGAAGGGAACACAAAGAGGTAGTACATAAGTATGAAGAGGATCAAGATGTAGCCAAACATGAGGCAAAGGTACAAGATACCAAGAAAAAAAGCTATGCTGATGCCAAAGCTAAAGCAAAGCTTGGCACCAAAGCTAATGTTGAGGCAGATGCCAAGTCCAAAATTATGGTTAGAGCCAAGGTCGAGGAGGCTGCCCAAATTCACATTAAGGCCATAACCAAGGCTCATGCTAAAGTTGAGGCACAGAATATTAAATAAAAGGAATATAGTAAAAATGAAAAAGTAGAACACATAACATCCCACAAGGATGCAACCTAATCCATCTTATACTATTGCAACACTTACTTTTGTTGGCTTGATTTAATCCATCTTCTACCATAGTCAAAGCCACATCTACCGCACTTGTTTCCACTTCCATGAAGACATCTTTACATGTTTTATAGATGTCATTATCCAAGGAAATTGAAGGAGTATTTGTATTCTAATAATCCATTTCATAAAAGGCTTTAGACTTAGAACATATTATTTTTTCAATTGCATGACAAGAAATTAGAAGCATAAAAACAAATTGATAAGGCTAGGTAGCTCATCAATGCCACTTTTCTAACTTTAGTTATCTAAGTCCTTGATGATCAAGTAATGTCTGAGGACAAACAAGTCACCGCATTATTGACTCAACTAACAAAAGATTGGGTAAGTGCATAAAAACTACACACCCAAGGGAAGGCTTTCCACACTGAAACAGAAGGTATTTATAAACTACTAGAGGAATATGTATAGGTCATGGATATTGATGCACATTAGGCTAAGAAAATGGCATAAGGAATGTTTGATTAGAGGTAATACCTTGACAAATCATTGTATTTTATGAAACCAAAGTTTGCAATGGTGGATAAAGCTAAAGTTATAATGAGTGATCAAATGGCTACTAGAGAGACATGGACCGATACATTTTAGAAGTTGTTATATGCCTAGGATATCACTATGAAGAAGTTCTAGGTCTGGAAGAATGAGACAATGTGCAACATAATTACAGCTATTGAAACCCAAAGGAATAGAAATAGGTTAGATGATATTATGTTAGATATCTATCTTAAGTTGTCAAATGTTAAATACTTCCTTATCATTTTAGAAGAAGATTTGAAAAATTTGATGGTCATTCAGATTCCATTATGTGTTTTGCTTACCATGGTGTGAGAAGTACTTGATAATTGGAAAATACTCAAGCATGTACTCTTCTAGGTTGAACTAGATATTATGCATATCATAAATGAGCCTAATTTCATTCCACTATAGGAGCTTCAAGCAATTTTATATAAGATAAAGTTGGATACAAAGGCATAGACTGAGCAACCACAACCTACACAGCCACTTGGCCAAACTTTGGCACCACATCTACATTAGGTAAATATGTAGCTCAAGTTTTTTAGTTTAATAAAAAAAATGATTTGTAATGCATTCATAATAATTTGGAGTAGGGTCAGCTTGGTTGAAATCTATAACTAGGATGGCCACCTGGTTAAGCTAGTCTATGACAAATTGAAAAGGGTGGTAGGCATGTATGTTAGTTAAAAACCCAAAATGGAAGATAATTAGTATGAAAAGGGTTTAAATTGGTAAATGGAACCTAGAGTGATTACTACCACTTTTGTGAAAGGCTAATCCCTTTTTCAGCTTTAGCTGAGATCAGAAGTCATATTTTAAGTGTATAATTTATGGACACGTGTTCATAGGGTATCATTTTGTCATCTATATAACCATTTGGATGTATTAAACCTTGTTATCCAAGTGATAGATATAAGAATGGTAAGAGTCTTTCTCTTTGTATGCTAGAAAGTTGTAATGTTAAGAGACAGGGCCATGTAAAATGTTATATATAGTGCTTTGATATAATGGAATATGGTTCCAATGTGTGATAGATATTAATATACTAGATTTATTATGGTTTTTCTAAGATTCTTTTATGTATGCCTAATGTTAAATGTTTACTCTATTTTTTTTATCTTATTTTATCTTGTATTATGTTTTTTTATGTTTTGGAATTCTTAACTCCATGTTATTTTATCTTTATATATTTTGTTATGTATAAAATTGAAGATTTTGTAAATTCACTCATGCTATTATGATTCTTTTATGCTTCTTATTGCGTAAGTTATCCCTGTAATTAGCATGTTATAAAAATATTCTAGAAAACTTTGCTAACATTTCTTCAACATGCACATGATTGGAATTTTCTTTCAAGGTATTTATTAAGAGATAGCTTGAAGGTATTTGTAGTACCTTTGAGTGCCTTCCTTGGCCTAACGATTAGTCTAGTGTAATAAATAGGCCCCATGACCCCATTATAGATTAGATTTATAGGGGTGTCAGTGCCATATCTATGATGCAATCCAAACTATAAAGGGAGTGGGAGGGCTTTGTAGTACCTTTGAGTTTACCCTAATTCATTTTTGAAAGGTATAAGATATCTCCTAGGAGATACCTTTCAAACATGAATTAGGGTACCCTTTAAGGTATTACAAGGTCCTTCAATGTATCTTCTAAGATATACCTTGAAAGGGCTTCTAGTACCTTCAATGGGTCTCCTAGTAGATACCTTGAAAATTCACATGATTGCAATTATCTTTCAAGATATCTCTTACAAGATACCTTAGAGGGCCTTGTAATACATTCAAGGGTACCTTTATGCATGTTTTAAAGGTATCTCTTATGAGATACCTGTAAGGTGACCTTGAAAGTACTAAAATTCCCTTCAAGGTATATTATAGGAGATACCTTGAAGGGTCTTGTATGCGTTCAAGGGTTCTCCTAGTAAATACCTTGAACATGCACATAGTTGGAATTTTATTTGAAAGTATCTCCTAGGGGATTACCTTGAAGGGCCTTATAGTAATTTTAGGGGGTCTCCTCATAGATACCTTGACTGTGCACATAATTAGAATTTTATTTCAAGGTAATTATTAAGAGATACCTTAAACATGCACACTATTGGAATCTTCATTTCAAGGTATCTCCTAGGAGATACATTGAACATGCACATTAGAATTTTATTTCAAGGTATCTTCTAGGAGATAATTTGAAGGGCCTTAAAATACCTTCCATGTCGATTGTAAATTTCCTTGCAATGGATTTGATATAACCATGGCAGCTTTTTATTTGGTAAGAACCCTAATGCCAACTCATCTTTAAATGACATGTGGTAGTTTTTCACACATTGGTGACTCGGTCGCGTAAGTTCCAAAATATATCACTTATATTTTTCCCTTTGAAAAACTAAGTGAAAACATGATCTAATGGTATTTTACCACTTGTCACCCAGTCTTGTCGTTTTACCTATAAAGAAGTTATAAAATTCATGACCCCATAACTCAATTAGAACACTCTACATGGCATATGGTCGTGACCTTCTAAGGTTTCTATTATTTGTTAATTCTCATGAAAATATGATCCTATAACATCATGCCACTTGCCACTCGATCATGTCACACTATCAAGATTCAATATTTCAATTTCATAATATAGAGATTGCATGACAAGATGAAACTTAGTAATAAATCACTTACTATTAGGTATCTAGATGTGACATGAAATCTACATGACATTTGGGAATAATGGGCTGAAGACACATGGACCCATATCTCATGGAAATAATATGATCAAAAGAAGCCATGAAACCAAATTAATACATGATCAAATTAAAATGCAACACTTGGTGAAGTGGCATGGCATTTGGGTCCATTAAAATTTTCATATAACAAAGCCATACAACAGTGCAAGACAACAAGAACTTTTCATATGGAAAACTAGCAAAAATTTTGATGCCACATCAATCTAATGATGAAAGAGGTTGATTCATGTAAAAATTTAAAATGAGTGATGCAATGAAAGGTAAAAATGTGGCAAGGTGTTGAAATGGATGAATACATCAAGATTTTCATGTAATACAACCACGCAATAGCATGAGCGAATGAAAGCTTGCCACTTGGCAAGTTAGTAGGGGTCTCAAGACTATGTTAGCACAAAATAAAATGGGTCAATCTAGGAAGCATTAAAAGGAGGTGTGAGCTAATCCAAATATTCCATGTGTTAAAATATCATGCCACCCACCTAGATATCCCAATATCCAAAGTGAGAGACTAGAATGCACAAAGAGACACTAAGTGTCAGGCACATGTCAAGTATAAAACTTGAAGGACACATTGTTTTCCATGAGTGTTGATTGTTTTTATGAATTAAATGTTTATGGAGTCTCATTTTAGAAATTATAAAGCCAAGTAAACTTAATAAAAATTAAGCCTATGCTGAGAAAACCTATGGATAAACTGAGAGTGATGATTGGCCAATTTACAAAAGTGAATTTACAAAGTCATCGAAACAAAACCAAAGAACCGCCGAAGCTTTATGTCAAATCAAATGAAAGATACTTACCATTTATGTCTTGTATCTTGTAATTCAAAATTTTTCAAACAATCTAGGGTTAGAATCTTGTTGTCTCAAAGCTTTACATTCACCATTGCTCTTTGCTGAAAACTTTGAAGTACTCTATATCATTTGATAAGAAACTTCTATGCACTCATTCAACATGTAGGCAATCTACAAGTTCATCGATAAAAAATAATAAGTCATGGCCAAAGCATGAGTATTTGGATCTAAAAATATAGAACAATTCCCATTTTTATATTCATATGGAATAAACATAGTCTTCTAAGACACTAGCTTCAATGTAATTGCATTAGCCACATATGACAAACACTACAATGACTTATTCTACCATGTGGAGAGGATGGTAGACCAGGACAATGATGATGAGGAATCTCTTAGTGTTGTACAAGAAAGGTATAACATCTTAGTGTTTAAGTCTACAATACTACACAAAGTTGCATCCAATCTAGAGGTGCTCCCCTGTATGGATTTATTGCACCAAATTGTTTTTCACTCTAGGTGTATAGATCACATGATCAAAAATTTTAACTTTGATAATGTTATTACATATATAGATGGATTGTACTTTTAAGCCTATTATGACTTTCCCAAGCCTGAAATGGTTTAAAATCAACACACCATGACCCAATGACTCGAGTCACATAAAATCAAAGAAGTCTTGAGAAGCTAGGCAGAGAACCTAGGGAGGTTCATCTACAAGTCTAAAATAAATCAAATTCCCATCACCCAATTCAGAAAAGGGGTGAGAATGGGGATGGCCATGGTGAACAGGTTACATGGAGTAAAATACACTAGTCATATGGATGAGAAGTGTGTTCCACTTATGTTTATGATTATAGATGACTTCACGACCCCTCTCCTCAGAAAGATCACCTCTTACAATTTGGCTGCCAAAATCAAGAAGACTATGGCCAACCAAGAAAATAATTTGTATATGTTGTCCTAATTGATTCATTCCATCTTTGCCACTCTCAAGTTCCTTTAGTTTTACAATTGGGAATCAAACATAAGATGGATTGTCCCCCATGTCTTCATAAAGGTTAAAATTTATAAATACATCTAGGAGATGTGGGTTATTAGTAAGTAGTTCTACCCTATTTTATACATATCCATCCACAAAAGAAATTTCCCTAGGATATTATTAGAGATCAGGTAAACCATTATTACATTAGGATCCTATCGATACTACATAGACTACACTATAATCAAAGTTGAGTGAATCAAGATAGCCCTATTCAGATTTTCCACCATAGTGCAAGACAAACTAGATGACTAGGAGATTACCTTCCAAATACATACAGGAGTAAATAGACTATGTAAAAAAAAGAAAAGGGGGTTATCCAACCCCTAATTGGTCAACATTGGATGATTCAAAATTAAAACTTAGTACTTAGTCATATCTACTACCAAACATAGGTCCAATTTCAAATTGGAAAAATATACTGATAGGGAATGGGACCCTACACACTTGACATTCAATCATTATCTCAGATATAGGGTAGTTATCGGTATCACATATCATCATGAGTCTAAGGATGGTGACTAGTTATACCTTAATTTAACTGATAACAAAGAACTTAGGCAAATAATAAAGTATATTGGGATCAATCAAGTGAAAGGAAGACTAGATGGCATTGGGTTTTTTCATGGATTCAAGTACTACGATACTCAAGTAGGAACTTTGACATCTCCTATCCATACTCCCAATATTGAATAAGAAGGGCCAACTAACCTGAAACTCAATCATAGAATACTCTATGCATTATATATTACTTCAGAGAAAGGAGGGATTAGAACTGGGAAATATGTTTGGAAGGCTTCCACCTCAGGGGTCCCATCTGGCATCATGTCCCAAGTAAAAATTACTACTACAACATAGGCCACACCTTCAATAGGAATAATAGTATCTCCCACTCTAGTAATTTTAATGTCATCATCACCTCCCCTTCCTCCTACCAAATAAGGACTGAGTGTTATAGATCAGGCATGCATTACCTTACCGACCTCTTTCTTCTACAAGCAACTCCTAAGTGTATTTTAACTCCCCAACTCAAATTCATCTCCACCTTCAACCTTATAGGCCCCTAACAAGACCCATAATCAAGCTTGTAATTTTACCATTTCCCACCATCACTCATTTCACCATATCATCCACTTCTAGCGTCTTGGTGATGGCTAAGGCCATCAACAAATCTATGAGACCTCTCCTAATTAGACATGAGGAAATAGCCAGGCTCATAGCCAAACTACTGAAGGAGCCTATCATCAATCTGAGATTAATAGATAGTGAGTACAATAAGATCTCCCAAGTATGGAAAGGGTAGGTTGAATCCAAAAAAAAAAAATCCACCTTAGGAGCCACCACCTCATTAGCCTCTCCTAGAATGTCTTATTCCTCAATCGACACTAGCATTGATGAGCCCATAAAATGGCTCATTATATCCATAAAGTAACATCTTTTTCTTGCATAAAAAGTGGATCTAAATTTGGTTTTTAAACTTATAGTTTATTTAGAATAATATAGTAAGTATATATCATGGTTATGTCTTTAAAATTTCTTTTTATTTATTTGTTATCTATTACTAATGATTATTGGGAAAAATATGTCAATAAGTGCATATACAGTTCATACTAAACTAAAAATGATTCAAAGTATGAAGAGTAACCATTCAAGAATAATTTTGAAGTAGTGTCAGAGTCTTCTATAATAGATCCAAGATTATAGTCAAGTTATAGGCATGTTACAAACTCCTAAAGGTTTTCTATAATAGTAGCAAATTACATCATAAACTCTCATAAGATTACTATAATAGCTACAGATTACAACAGGCTTGTTACAACATCTACAGATTACGACATGCTTGTTATAGTAGTTACATATTACAATAGGCTAACTACAAACCAATTATGGATCACATCAAACTAGCTATATATTACATCAGATCAACTATGAATTTCACTAGACTTTCTATAGATTTTACCAGGGTTGCTATGGATTTCACCAGGCTTGCTATGAATTTCAATAGATTTGCTATAGACTTCAACAAAACTATTATAAACTTGTTTAGAAAGTATTTCTAAATATATTATAATGTTCCATCTATCATGAAGAATGCTTTCCATTTAGATTATTTCTATATATATATTTCTATGTATAGACTTTTCATTATAAATTATATTTTAATATAGGTTTATGTGATTTTATTTCAATAAATATCTCCCTCCATATTTGGTGGAGATCAAGATTATGTTGTAATATATTTTATTATTGGAATAAATATTTTTATTCATATTTTGTGGAGATTGAGATAGGATAGAGTATCTCAATTGTTACTCCCAAATAAGGTATTTTTTGGAAGCATAAAATTATAAATGCAATCTTCCACACCTGAAAGAAATAATCAATCAATCTATACATTTTTATTTCTATTATTCTAAGTGACCCATTCAAAAATTTATGTTCTGAATAAATCCCCTTCTAAGAAATGATTTGGCCACTCATTCCAAGGAAAATAGATCATGTATTTATTTTTATTTATCTATTTATTCTATAATTATGCTTTTTTCTATAAATTCTTATTTTATTTTTTTGTTGTTGTAATCATTTTTTTTGTATAATTTGTGTGAGCTTGCAGGGGTTTTTATTTATGATCATTTATTTTCAATTCAAAAATTTACCTTCTATAAGTGTGTTTTTATTTATTAAAATGTGATTTACTTTTTAAAGTGTGATTTGATTTATGCAAACGTGATTTTTGATTCTTTCAAAGTGTCGCATGTGATAGAAAGAACCATTTGCCAAAGGTTTCTTTCTTCTATTACATATAGCGTTCAGAAACTAGTCCTGAATGAATAATATTAAATGAAGGGTATTGATGACACCCATCATTTTTGACGTCATTTTTATGGAACTACGGTGTTATTAGGATATTTATGATTTACCAAAGAGATTCCTAGTGAAAGCGAATATCTCTTTGCTAATTTATTGATAGGGGATACTAAGTTAATGGTTTCTTTAAGATTTATTTTCAGTAACATAGATTATAATTTATTTAATATAACTATATTTTAGATTTACAAAAAAAATAAAACCTTCCAATACTAACATTATTTTATAGAAAATAAAAACTGCTAACCTCATGAAGGAATATCTAATTGTTGATGTAGGATAGAAATGAAATTCTGAGACAGCTTTAAGGTGGAGAAAATAACCTGATATATGAATTTATATAGTTGTTTTCAACAAATATAAAATAGATACTTATATATCTAATGTGCATATTTAAGAATAATCTATGTTTTGAATTAGTTATATCAAATATATGTGGTTGTGTAAAACATGTACAAATATCGCTGCACTTTGTCTAGAATCACCTATAATGGATCACATATCTTTTTGGATTATTCTAGAAAAAATATATTTTTGATAAGAAATAGGTGAACATAACTGATAAATCAGCCTCTAAATATTTTAAATCATCTCATACCTACATGTCTGAAATAGTAATGTTTTCTTGTTTTCTATTTTGTTGAAAAACAAAAATAGTTTCCAACAAAATAAGATTGTATGTCAATTTTTTATTGTAAATAAAATTCAGATATGGTTGATGAAGGATAGATTAATTTATGAAATTATTTCTAAATTATATGAGGATATGGCATTGTAAATAAAGAGAATTATGTTAATGATCTATGTTAAATTAAAATGGTCTACAATCTAGTTTGTGTAATTGATGTAGGTAGACTCCCAAGCTAAAAATATGTGGGGTATTTGATCTTCTAAGTAAGCATAATTTATTTTTTGAAATGATTAATATAAAAATTATTGATCAAATATTTTAAAATAAAAAGATAGAGAGAAAGAGAGTTGTATGATCTATTGAAAAAGAACTGTCACTCCAACCAAAATTCTTATGATTTTATATGGTAAAGTGTTGCATATAGAATAAATTTCATTTTAATCTGGGATGGTTGATCAAATTTAAGCATGATATTGGTTTTAAAGGTTTAATTTTTCTATTCAATTCATGTCTAAAAGAAATTCATGTTGATTTTGGATAGAATGTATAATTATAATTTCCCAGAATATTGCATACAATATGGCCATGCCTTAAAATCATTATTTTGTCTAGACTCCACATGGGTCAAATAGTTTTGACAAATTAAAAATAATAAATATTTCATACATATGTATATTTTTATTGCAATAATTAGATCATAATTGGTCATGCAATAAATTATGCAATAAATTTAACATCATGCATCAAAATAGCAATATTGATTTGTATTTTGCATGAGTCAAATAGCTAAATCCCAACACTGATGGCTAGTCTTACATAAATAATTGATTTTTAAAAATCTTAGCATGTACAATTTGTTACTCTTGGGTGATCTAACCATTTAAATTTAGATTTACTTTTTGAATGCTATGTTTATATCAAATTTTTGTTTTTAATATTCTTTCTAATCTATAGTGATAATGTCTAATAGAAAATATCAATTGAAATACTTAAGAGATTTAATTACTTTGATCTCGATACTAGATGTTTATTTTATTTTCTATGTTTCTTGTTAAATTTTCATGGTCAGATTAGTTTTTAATTATAAAAAATTAATGATAGTCTAAAAATAATAATCAGACTTCCCTTCCAATTCAGACTTGCATGCAACCTAGAATATTGAATTTATATATAGTTGCATGAGACTGAGTGTTTAATATTTTTTTAATGTTATATATGTTATAAATTGGTAATAATTACATATTTTCAGCAATCCATGTCAAATATCATGAAATCTTTAAAAATATTCAATGCTAAGCAAATTTATGGTTATAAAAATGATAAATTGGGTCTAGAACCCTCAACCCCACCCTAGATCATGAGCATAAGGGGCACTACCCTACACCCCTATTTTTGATTTCTCAGTGAAGAAGCTTGCTCAGCATGATTTAAATCCAATCCATATTGTAGATAAAGAACACAAAATTTTTAGTAGTAAGAAGAGGCATGTTTTTTAGTTTCTAGTTTCTATCAAATAATTTATAAATGTAATTTTATCTTCCCTATAAAAAATAATAGTTAGTATTTTTAGCATTATTCATAATAAAAAGAATTGATGAAATTTCATTTTATTCATCCATATTCAAGAATTAGCTAAACCCATATCCGCTTTCATAATAATAGAACTTGTCTGAAGAAATTATTCTCCATTATAAAATTTTATAATCAATAATGTTAATTCTTGAACCATCAATCATTCCTACGTAAGTTGAAATGCATTTTTACATATACATTCAAATATTCATCTAAATATTATGTTGTTGACATTTATATTTATTTGACATGGTTGATATTATGCTTATCTAAAAAGGTTTGATTTGTTTCTGGTTTTTACAGGATAGTTTAATTTCAAGGAGTCATTCTAGAGATGAAAATTTATACCCATGACTTCTACAAGTAGTTGGCAGATAATCTTGGGTTACCTTCGAAAAAAAAAGGTAGTAAAAATAACAAGTGTTCATGTCGATGAAAGTCAACATACAACAAATTCCATGTCATATTTGTAACTTGTGTGAAGATGCATAGAGTATATGGCTAGCCTTTTTTATGTCATCAAAAACCTTAAAAAAAAAATCAAAAAATAATAATAATAACCTTCGGGCATTGTTGGCAACCTTGGTTTGAAAACCAATTTACTAGTGAATCAAGTGTTGGACTACAGAGGCTTGATTATAAAATTAGTTTACTAACTAGTCAAGGGTAAAAATATAAAAACAAATAAAATACAATCTATCAAATGGATCAGTGATGCAATTTTTCTAAACTTGGTTACTTACTTTTATGCTATTATTTTTTAGCATAGTAAGATTGTACTTTTATCAAAGATTTTCCCAACCTTTTTCACTTTGGTTACAATAAAGGAAGCAACTAAGATTTAAGATATAATTTACTATTTTATATTTAAATTTACTTGTAAGTTTTGTTATTACATGAATATCCACTCTTGTTAATAGCTTTATTTTAGGAAAGGGGCAACCTTCCATCCGATCTGTATAATCTCATCCCACTTCATTCATTTGGCATGCATGAGCTTAGGTGTGGGGGAGAATTATATATTTGAAGATATAATAATTAGAAATATCCAAACACATAAGTTAAGGTAAATATAGTTTGATCTTGATCATGGTCCATACTTTTGAAAGGAACAAGAATTTTTTTATGTCAAAATCTAATTTGTGGTGAAAATAAATATGTGTAGACACAATAATAAATTCTCAGCATAAGAACCTACTCTCACCCCATTAGAAGAAGAAGAAGAAGAAGAGGACAAAATGAGACTTCCACATAAGAACCTGTGTCAAAAAGAATCTGAGGATAGTGGAAAAATATCGAACAAGAATTTTTTAATGTCAAAATCTACTTTGTGGTGAAAATAAATATGTGTAGACACAACAATAAATTCTCAGAATAAGAACCTACTCTCACCCCATTTAAAGAAGAAGAAGAAGAAGAAGAAGAAAAGATGAAGAGAACAAAATGAGACTTCCACATAAGAACCTGTGTCAAAAAGGATCAAAATGGATCTGAGGATAGTGGAAAAAATATCTAAACAGGAACTTATTCTTAAAATGTCTGTTTTCATTGGTCACTTTTATCTGAGATTTTAAAAGATAAATTTCATTATATTTATAACAATTAAGGTAATTTAGGAATCCCATTTGAAGTATGAAACCAAGTCTAAAGCATGCATATGTACCATGATGTTTTAAACAATGACATGCATGAAAACATGCATGAGATTAGATGTGGGGCAGGTGATGAGCCCATAAAATGGCTCATTATATCTAAAAATAATATCATTTTTATTTCATAAGAAGTAGATCTAAATGTAGTTTCTGAACCTATAGTTTCTTTAGAATAAAATAGTAAGTATATATCATGGTTATGTTTTTAAAATTCTTTGTTATCTATTCAGTAGCTATTACTAATGATTATTAGGAAAATGATGTCAATAAGTTCATGCATAGTTTATACTAAGTTAAAAATGATTCAAAGTATTAAGAGTAATCATTAAATAATAATTTTCAAGTAGTGTCAAAGTCTTTTAAAATGGATCTAAATAAATTATCTTCTAATGAATGAGATGACAACTCATTTCAAAGAAGATGAATCATGTATTCATATTTATTTATTTATTATGTAATTATTCAATTTATTGTAAATTATTATTTTATTTTATTTTATTTTTGTTTTAATCATTTTTTTGGTATAATTTGTGTGAATCTGTAGGTGTTTTTATTTATTATCATTTATTTTCAATTCAACAATTTACCTTCTGTAAGTGTGATTTTTTTGCAAGTGTGCTTTGATTTATGCAATCAATATTTTCAATTATTGAAAAGTGTGGAGTGTTATAGAAATAAACATTTGTCAAATGTCTCTTTCTCCTATTTCATGTAGCCTTCAAACACCACCCCTAGATTAACAATATTAAATAAAATGTATTGATGACAACCATCAATCACTCCGTGTTCTTCTACAATAGGAGCTTCATCATTGATAATACAATTGGGATCTCAACCCAGCTCCTTAAGAAAAAAATAAACACCTATTGGGTTCCTTATAAATAGGAAACATGTCCTATGGTCTCTCAAATTGCACTATAAAGTATCCCCATACATTGAATGGGGAATATTATTTAACTTTAAGACATATGAGACCTTGTCTGCTGATATATGTCATGCTACCTAGTTTTTTTGTAACTTACTAAAGAATTTGAATGACCAATATAAAGGGTATATCCCATTCATTATAAACTAGAGATAGAAGTTTATGAATTAATGTAAAGAGAAAGTAAATTCTTGAAGTTAACTCATTGTCTCCATTATTTTCATGCATTCCTATTTCTCAACCTTTGTTACTAATATATGATCTCACTTATTCAATGGTTAAAATATGGTATTATTATTTTTAATGCAACTAGTTAGTTTGTGCTTTCAGCTAGGCTAATAAAGTTTGTTATGTAAGCATTATTTTCATCCTACTCTTTTAGTGAATGTGTTTAAGGAAATTTATTATAGGTAGCATGTTAAAGCATCTTTTTTATATATGTGCATTATATTCATCATAGAATCCTCAATGCACTTATGATATTTTGGGTCTAAACACTAAGATTTCATAGCTATTAGTTTCATTTGCATTATTATCAAAAAAATCAAAGGATATATGTTGGTCTTTGTTATTACAAGGGAAATTTAATTTTTTCCCTAACTTATTACCTCCTTTTAATTTTTTTTAACATGAATCACTCTAGATTAATTCTCATTATGTATATCCATTTATTTATTTAATAGTTTAAGTTTATATTAAAAAATACAAAGTAATTTACATCATAAAAAATTCAGGTAGATTATGTCACTATCATATTCCTATTGTCCCTATAGTGGGGTCTGCTTATAGATTAGAAGGTGGTAACCACATAATATCTCTAGCAAAACTAAGTGAATCCCTAATGTTTTTTAGGACCTACACTATAACATGAGAAATGTTATTCTGATGTTCACATTATGTCCTTGACACAATAAACATCAATAGTTTGGAAGGACATGAGGATGAATCTAAATATTCTCAACCTACTATTTCCTATCATGCACTTTTAGGTATTAATACTCCTCCAAATATTAAGGTGGTGGATTTCCTCAAAAAATAAAATTTGACTATATTTGTTTACTCTGGGAGTACACACAAATTCATCAATAGTAATTTGGTTAATCAATTAAACTATTTCATTTACCCAACTCCATAATTTCAAATGCTAATTACAGATGGGGGTATAGTTAATTATTCTGGTAAATGCTATAGTACATAGCTATGGGAGACTACCTATTATATTGTCTTATATTTTCAATTATCATGGATGAGGCTAACATTTTTTTGAATTGTAATGGCTCACCACTTTATGCACATTTAAGATGAATTTTGAGTAACTATTCATGCTCATTCATTCAGAATGAAGGATATTTGAACTACATGATTTATTGGTTAAATCTACATAATTAGTTAGTTTTCACTAAATGATTAAGATAATCAAAAAATGTGCAAAGTAATTATTGTGTGACTATTTTAAATTAAATTTAAATCAAATAAGGAGTCTACCCTTTTTTTCTTATACACCCATTTCACTACAATTATTTAAAAGTCTCACAATAGTAGAATTTCTATTTTCCATGTCAAGCTTCAAATTTTCTATGTTCGGCTTCAAAATCTGATTTTCATCATCAAAATTTTTAGCATCCAATTTTACAATAGTAAAATATTTGGCTCTACAATGATGTTATGATTGTTATCATAATTTTATTAAAATTAATACTTTTTCCTATGTGAAAAAATATACTTTATAATAGAGTAATTACTAACTACAAAATATAATCCCTCGAAAGAATAAACTCACCATTAATTTCATGGAGTGGAGATTCATTGCAGCCAAAAGAACCTTACCACTATTTTAGGGTGATCTTCATGTATATTTTGATAGTGATCCCCAGATATTCCATATTTAATTTAAATTTGATTGTCATTTTATTTAATATTTTGGCTTTTATAATTAGATAATAAAACTAAATTTGAAACATGTCAAATAGTCTACAGTCTATTTATATGTAAAAAAAGGTAACATTGTCGCTCCTAAATGATGACATTACAGTTAATAATGAACCCTTTATTAAATTTTAAATCATATCATCATTGACACCTTAGCATAATATGAATCATTTGAATGTCACCATTTTAATCTTTATCACATTAATTTAACACAATTTTGATATTCAACATTGACATCTTAGCACAAAATTAATTTCTCAAATAACACCACATTAATCTCACATTAACATGTTCAGAGAGTACTTAAACAAGGGTTTATTTCTTATAATGTGACTATTGGGTATTTTTTCCACTAATGAGGCTACTCAAATATGATTTGGACATCCAATAAGAACATAAACTATATTAATTATCCTAAAGTATTAATTATCTTAAAGTATTAATTTCTATGAACATGTAAATGATGTCAAGCAAATCTCACCATATCTAATTTATTATTACGAACTAAACATATATATTTAATTACAAATCAATGATATAATTATTTTATTTAAATTATATGTTCCTTAATCTCACCATATTCCAAGTAGAAAGAGCATTTAGACATCAATGGTTCCTTTTCAGGTTATAAGCTGGTCTTTATTAGGTTATAAGCTGGTCCTTTTCATTGCTCTAGATGATTATCTATAATTTTTTAAATTTGAAACTATTAAATATATTAGTTAGTAAGATTATTTGATTATAGTTATTAAAAAATGTCAGTTTGAATCATCCTAACATTCATCCTTTGGGTCTCTATTGGTTTTCCAGACACAAGGAAATAAATAATAATTAATAAAAATAAGTGATAAATAACCCTAATCTCCATCAATTCATTATTACAACCATTTCATAATAATAATCCAAGTAAAATATCTAAATCTTAGTGATTTTATAACATAAAGTGATAAAAAATAAACAAAAGGGATAAGTCAACACAAATAAATCACACATTTTAGATAGAGTAAAAATATATATTAAACACTATTAAGATTAAATAAATAAAAATAAGGATTTATATAAATGACAGTAACAAATATGGTCAACACTTTTAACACTCTACAACTTGCTCTATTTCAATATGTCAGTGCTCTACAGTGTATATGTAGAAAAAACTAGGACTATGTAAGAAAAAGAATATATCTGATCAGACATGTTTGGTAGTTTTTATTCCTTTTTAAAAAAAAAAAAAATTATATGGACCCTATTTTGAAAATTAAATTTTAATTTCAAATTTTTTGGGGACTCTTGCCTATTTCTTAATGCAAATGTACCTCAGGATTAGTCAAGTCAGATTGGAGGAAGTTGATATATTAAAATGTTTAAATGTTTTTCTAGAGTGGTTAGATTTTGACTCCTTATAAAATGAAATATTTTTTAATGGAATTTTATTTTCCGAAATTCCTTATTCATATTGAAGTGGTGATAAATAGAAGAAGTAAATTCATATTGACAAAAAGATTTAAACACTATCACAATTCAATTGCAAATATTTTAACAATTTTATAGAAATCTAAATCTCTCTGAATCGAGATAAGTTTCTATCCTCTAACCATAAGAATAACAAGAATCCCTCTACCATTTACCAAAATTAAACATACCAATTTTTTAATACAATTCCATCTCTAAATAAATTTTAATGACTTGGCATGCATGTTCAGAGTTTTTTATATATTTCACTTGAATTACAATCAAATATTCTAAAACACATTTCATACTTGATATAATTTTAACTAATTCATGCACCCCTGATATTGAATTAAACAACCACAAACCGTCGACAGTGGTAGTTATCTAGGTTTCATCTAAGAATTCTTGAAAGTGTAGATCTCTAACTATGGCTTGTAAATATGAGTTATTTCATTTTACTAAGACTCAAAATAGTAACAACTACTAGATGGTTGTGTAACACTGACTAATTAATTTTTTTAGTAAACATTATCTATATGCATATTATAATATAATGAACTAATACATCACATAATATAATTATCATAATTTAATTCCATGGTGCATCCATCAAATTTCTATGCTTCTCCATAAATATTAATACAAGAAATTAACACAAGTATATGAAGTAAAACATCATGAGTTATTTAAAATTATGATAGGAATACATTAGTTGGGCATTGAAAATCGTATTGTAGCTACTCAACACTATCATAAGAAGATATGTTCGACATATTATGAATCTAGTAACTATTTTGTCTGGTGCATTTTGTAATATAACTTAATGTGGTCCTGCCATATTCATTCTTTGATTGGTATCACATTTTTGTCCATTCAGATTAACTTTGTAAGATGGCTTGATATTAAATTATGTATTGAATGAGGACAATGTAGTGCCCCCATACTTTATCTTATTTAATGCAATAAGTTTCATTTCTTGATCATGCTCAGGGTCAAACTTCATGTTTCTCATAAGTAAGAAATTTTAGTGACACAAAGTGTGGTGGCAAGGGGTGAAATAATACCTTTAATGTAATAAAGTTATGCAAGACATATTGTGAATTAAGTGAGCCATATTTAAATGCCTTGTAGGTGTTCTTCTTAATGAGATAATTTTATTTCTCTAATTCTTCAATCATTTATAATGAGAATTATGAAAAATACCCACCTTAGTTCAAAGTATTCATTGAATTTGACATCAGGGGGATGCATATATATTCTCACTCTATGTACACTCAATGTTCTATGTGATTAATAGACTTAAAAGAGGAATTTCCTCTGTATTAGTCTATATCATATTTGATATCGGACCATGTCAGATGTCTATTATGTTATAAGTGTTTAAACTAATTGATAGAGTCACAAATGTAAATTAATTTATAGAATCACAAATGTAAATTCAAGAAATGTAAATTCAAGAATTGGTGAATTTTATCTCAAAGGTATTCCAAAGGGGCTAAAAATTGAATAAAATACCTATTAAACAATTTAATAATGTAAATTAATTAATATAAATAATTTTTTTTAATAAGAATAATTATAATAAATAATAAAAAAATTAACTACTTTTATATTTAAAATTTGTGTTTATTATTTAATTTTATTTATCATGTTTAAATTGTTTTTTAGTGGTTAGTTTCTACCTCCTCATAAAATAAAACATTTTTAAATGAAATGTTATTTTACTAAATTCCTTATTAGTATTCAAGTCATGATAAATATCTAAGAATTAAATCTATAATGATAAAAAAAATTTAAATATTGTGACAATTTCATTGCAAATATTTTGACTATTTTCTACATGTCTAAATCTCTTTGAATCTAGATAAGGTTCTATCTTCCAATCATATAAATAATAAGAATACCTATGCCATTTATGGAAATAAACCATGCTAATTTTTGTAAACAAGTCCATCTCTAAATTAATTTAAATGACTTGACATGCATGTTCAAAGTTGTTTATATATTTTACTTGAACTACAATCAAATGTTTAGAAAAACACATTTCATACTTAATATAATGTTGACTACTTCATGTGCCCATGTTATTGAATTAAATAATCACAAACCATTGATAGTGGTAGTTATCTATATTTCATCCAAGAATTCTTAAAAATGTAGATCTCTAACTATGGATTGTAAATATGAGTTGTTTGATTTGACTAAGACTCAAAATATATATAACTTCCACATGGTTGTGTAGCATTGACTAATTAATATTTTTATAAAACCTCATCCATATGTATATTATAATACAATGAACCAATAAATCACATAATATAATTATCATAGTGTCATTCCATGGTACATCCATCTAATTTCTATGCCTCTACATAAATACGAATACAAGAAATTAAAACACCTTTATGTATATGAAGTACAATATCACTAGTTATTTAAAATTATGATAGGAAGCCATTAGTTGGGCATTAAAAATATTACTATAGATGATCAATAATACCAAAAAAAGATATTGTGGACATAATGTGAATCTAGTGATTTTTTTATGTGGTTCATTCTGTAATACAACTCAGTGTGGCACCACCATGTTCATTATTTGATTGGTATCACATTCTGATTCATTTGGATTAACAATGTAAGATGGCTTGATCTTAAATTTTTTATTGGATGAGGCCAATGTAGTGGCCCCATACTTTATCTTTTTCAATGCAAGGAGTTTTATTTCTCAGTCATGTTCAGGGTCACCTTTCATATTTCTCATAAGTAGGAAATTTTAGTGCCACAAAGTGTAGTGGCAAGGGTTGAAATGATACCTCTAATGCAAGCGGGTTATGTAAGACATTTTGAATCAAGTAGGGCATATTTGGATGCCTTTTAGTTATTTTTAAAAATGAGAGATTTTTTTCCCCCAATGCTTTAATAATTTGTAATGAGGATTGTGAAAAAGGCCCACCTTGGTTCAAATAATTCATTGAAGTTGACATCAAGGGAGATGAATAAATATTCTCACTCGATGTAAGCTCAATGTTTGATGTGATTAATGGAATTGAAAGAGGAATGTCCTTTGTATTGGTCTCTATCATATTTGATATCTGACCATGTTAGATATCTATTGTGTTATGTGTTTAAATTAACTAATAGAGTCACAAGTGTAAATTCAAGAAAGATGACTCACTATCACAAGTATTTAAATTGGTGTATTTTATCTCAAAGATATTATAGGAGGACTAAAAATTAAGGATTCAAATCCCTATTAGATAATTTAATCATGTCAATTAACAAATATAAATAAACTTGTTTAAGAATAATTATAATAAATGATAAAAAATTATAATTATTTTTGTATTTAAAAACTTTTTATTATTTATTTTTATTTATCATGTTTAAATCTTTAAATACTTTTACTAAATAATTTATGTTTAAATGTTTTTCCAGAGTGGTTAATTTTTGTCTCCTCATAAAATGAAACATTTTTGAATCGAATGTTATTTTAATAAATTGCTTATTCATATTCAAGTGGTGATAAATAGAAGTAAATCCATACTGAAAAAAAGATTTAAACACTATCACAGTTTCATTGTAAATATTTTAACTATTTTTTTATAATTCTAAAACTCTCTGAATCTAGATAATAGTATATCCTCTAACCATAGGAATAACAAGAATCCCTCTCCCATTTACCAAAATGAACCATGATAAATTTCATATACAATTCCATCTATAAATAAATTTTAATGACATGGCATGTATGTTTAGAGTTGTTTATATATTCCACTTGAACTACAATCAAATGTTCAGAAACACATTTCATACTTAATATAATTTTGAATTCTTAAAAGTGTTTATCTTTAATTATGGTAGTTACTTAGGTTTCATCTAAGAAATCTTAAAAGTGTTTATCTTTAATTATGGCTTTTAAATATGAGTTATTTTGTTTGACTAAGACTCAAAATAGAAACAATTGCTAGATGGTTATGTAGCATCAACTAATTATTTTCTTAGTAAACATCATCCATATGCATATTATAATACAATGAACTAATACATCACATAATATAATTATCATATTGTCACTCCATGGTGCATCCATCTAATTTCCATGTCTCTCCATAAATTTAAATACAAGAAATTAACACACCTATATGTATATGAAGTACAACATCACTAGTTACTTAAAATTATGATAGGAAACCATTAGTTGGGTATTGAAAATCTTATTGTAGCTTTTCAATGCTACTATAGTAAGATATATTGGACATATTGTGAGTCTAGTAAAAAAAGTTTGGTGAATAATGTAATATAGATTGATGTGGTACTGCCATGTTCATTGTCTGATTAATATCACATTTTGTTTCATTTGGATTAACTTTGTAAGATGGCTTGATCTTAAATTTTGTATTAAACAAGGTCAATCTAGTGGCCCTATACTTTAGCTTGTTTAATGCAAGGAGTTTCATTTCCCAATCATGTTCAGAGTCATCCTTCATGCTTCTGATAAGTAGGAAATTCCAGTGCCACAAAGCGTGGTGACAAGGGTTGAAAATACCTCTAATGAAAGAGGGTTATGGAAGACATATTGTGATTCAAGTGGGCCATATTTGGATGCCTTTTAGGTGTTCTTCTCAATGAGATATATTTTCCTCCAATTCTTTAATCATTTATAATGAGGATTGTGAAAACCCCCCACCTTGGTTGAAAGTATTCATTGAAACTGACATCAAAGGGGATGAATATATGTTCCCACTCTATGTACACTTAATGTTTGATGTGATTAATGGAATTGAAAGAGGATTTCCTATGTATCAGTATTTAACATATTTTTACTAAATAGTTTATGTTTAAATGTTTTTCAGAGTCGTTAATTTTTGTCTCCTCATAAATAATAAATTTTTAAATCAAATGTTATTTTACTAAATTGCTTATTCATATTAAAGTGGTGATAAATAGAAGAAGTAAATCCATACTGATAAAGTGATTTAAACACTATCACAATTTCATTGCAAATATTTTAACTATTTTCAACAAGTCTAAATCTAGATAAGATTCTATCTTCCAACCATAGGAATAACAAGAATCCCTCTACCATTTACCAAAATAAACCATGATAATTTTTATATACAAGTCCAACTCTAAATCAATTTTAATGACATGGCATGTATGTTTAGAGTTATTTTTATATTCCACTTGAACTAAAATCAAATATTTATAAATACATTTCATACTTAATATAATTTTGAATACTTCATCTACCCCTAATATTAAATTAAACAACCACAAACCATTGATATCTAGGTTTCATTTGAGAATTCCTAAAAGTGTAAATCTCTAAATATGACTTGTAAATATGTGTTATTTCATTTGACTAAGACTCAAAATAGCAACATTTTTTAGATGGTTGTGTAGCATTGAATAATTAATTTTTTTAATAAACCTCATCGATATGAATATTATATTAAAATGAACTAGTAAATCACATAATATAATTACCATATTCTCACTCCATGGTGCATCCATCCAATTTCTATGCCTCTCCATAAATGAGAATACAAAAAATTAACACACTTTATGTATATGAAGTACAACATCAATATTTATTTAAAATTATGATAGAAAGTCATTATTTGGGCATTCAAAATTATTGTAGATACTTAATACTACCACAAGAAGATATGGTAGACATATTTTGAATTTAGTAGTTTTTATGCACGATGCATTATGTAATAAGTTTGATGTGGCACTGCCATGTTTATTGTTTTATTTGTATCGCATTTTGTTTCATTTATATTGGATTTGTAATATGGCCTCATCTTAAATTTTGTATTGGATGAGGCCAATTTAGTGGCCCCATAGTTTAGCTTGTTTAATGAAAGAGTTTCATTTCTCAGTCATGTTTAGGGTCACCCTTCATGTTTCTCATAAGTAAGAAATACCATTTCCACAAAGTGTGGTGACAAGGGTTGAAATGATACCTCTAATGTAAGAGGGTTATACAAGACATATTGTGAATCAAGTGGGCCATATTTGGATGCCTTTTAGGTGTTCTTCTCAATGAGATATTTTTTTCCTCCAATGCTTTAATCATTTCTAATGATAATTGTGAAAAACCCCCACCTTGGTTTAAAGTATTCATTAAAGTTGACATCAAAGGGGATGAATATTTGTTCCCACTTGATGTACACTCAATTTTTGTTGTGATTAATGGACTTGAAAGAGGATGTCCTCCATATTGTCCTTTATCATATTTTATATATAACCACATCAGATGTCTATTGTGTTATAAGTGTTTAAATTCACTAATAACACAAGTGTAAATTCAAGAAAGGTGACTCTCTATCACATGTATTTGAATTGGTGAATTTTATCTCAAAGTTATTCTAGGGGGCCTAAAACTTGAGTCAAATCCCTATTAAACAATTTAATCATGTAAATTAATAAATATAAATAAAATTATTTAATAAAAATAATTATTTTTATATTTAAAAACTATGTTTATTATTTATTTTTATTTATCGTGTTTAAATCTTTAAATATTTTTACTAAATAATTTATGTTTAATTTTTTTCTAGAGTGGTTAATTTTTGTCTCCTCATAAAATGAAACATTTTTGAATGGAATGTTATTTTACTAAATTTCTTATTCATATTCAAATGGTGATACATAGAAGTAAATCCATACTGATAAAAATATTTAAACACTATCACAATTTCATTGTAAATATTTTATCTATTTTTTATAATTCTAAAACTCTCTGAATCTAGATAAGATTATATCCTCTAACCATAGGAATAACAAGAATCCCTCTCCCATTTACCAAAATGAACCATGATAAATTTCATATACAATTCCATCTCTAAATAAATTTTAATAACATGGCATGTATGTTCAGAGTTGTTTATATATTCCACTTGAAATACAATCAAATGTTCAAAAACACATTTCATACTTAATATAATTTTGAATACTTCATGTCCCCCTGATATTGAATTAAACAACCACAAACCATTGATAGTGGTGGTTATCTAGGTTTCATTCAAGAATTCTTGAAAGTTTAGATCTCTAACTATGACTTGTAAATATGTGTTGTTTCATTTGACTAAGGCTCAAAATAGCAACAACTGTCATATGGTTGTCTAGCATTGAATAATTAACTATTTTAATAAACCTCATCCATATGAATATTATAATACAATGAACTAATACATCACATAATATAATTATCATAGTGTCACTCCATGGTGCATCCATCTAATTTTTATGCCTCTCTATAAATGTGAATATAATAAATTAACACACTTTTATTTATATGAAGTACATCACTAGTTATTTGAAATTATGATATGAAGTGATTATTTGGGTATTAAAAATCTTACTGTAGCTAAAAAATACTACCACAAGAAGATATGGTGAACATATTGTGAATCTATTAATTTTTATGCATGGTGCATTTTGTAACAAAATTCGATGTGGCACTACCATATTTATTGTTTTATTAGAATCATATTTTAGTTCATTTAGATTAACTTTGTAAGATGGCTTAATCTTAAATTTTGTATTGTATGAGGCCAATTTAGTGGCCCCATAGAGGTAGAGTATAGGGGAGTTGTTAACATAACTATTGAGGCTATTTGGCTTCAAGGAATTCTTTTTGAGCTTGGTATCCAAATCAGCCAACTTACAATCATGTTTTGTGATAATCAGAGCACCATTCAAATTTATAGGAATCCATCCTTCATTAGAGGACCAAACACATTGAGATTCACATGTATTTCATTAGGAAGCTGATTCATGCGTAGGTTATCAACTTAGTATTTTTCCAATCTTTCGAGTAGGTTCTGATATCTTCACCAAACCTTTCACTGAGAGTAAGTACTTTCATTTATGAGCTCTTCTTGGGGTGCAGTCCAATTCACCAACTTCATAATCTTTAGGAGGGGCTTCTAACCTCTTCTCTTCTTTTTTTTGTCTCTTTTTTAGGGGGATTTTTTTCCACTGGGTTTTCTCCTATTTCTCTACTTTATGAGAGATTGAATTGTACATGGGTACCTTATCAAGCCTTATTTTTGGGACCCTTTTTTTGTATATTTCTATATCATCACCTACCTAAGTTGTGTTATGGGGGATGTTGGTGTATGCCTTTTTTACCATATTTTTTGGCTACACAGTTGCATATTGCTTGCTTAGGGGCTTTAGTGTCATATAGGTTATTTGGAAAGTTTAATATCACATTCACTAGAATGGGTTATATCTTTCCTTCTACAATCTATTTATGTACTTGTTCCATTTCATATTTTAATGCAATATTATGTGGATTATTCTTGGCTCATTTCTCTCTTATTCATTCTTGTATTTTCATATATGT
>JARHVA010002713.1:2082500-2260000 GCA_037957365.1 Torreya grandis | reverse complement strand
GTAAAAAATTAGCACAAATAAGGGAAGTTTGCACTAGGTGAAAATAATATCATTGACAAATGGAGCAAGAAATAGAATGGGTGGAGAAATAACAAGGTGCATGCAACAATGGACCTTAAGTTAGATGCATTATTTTGAAAGGTTTTCATGAATTCAAAGTTAAGTTCAATTCACCTTAGGAAATTGGGATTGTCGACATAGTGTTTTACACTTTTTCACTTAATAAAAACAAAATTTACAATATATATATATAAAGTGATATATATATATATATATATATATATATAAAGTGAATATATATATATATATATATATATATATATATATATAAAGTGATATATATATATATATATATATATAAAGTGAATATATATATATATATCTTTCGACATAAGTTACAGCTTGTAGTAACTACTAACAATAAATACTTTAATGAACCTCGTGAGAGAAAATTATTAGTTTTTAAATATAAATAATTCTAAGAAAATGAAAAACTGTGAAATTTGAATACTTATTTAAAAAGGTGACTGGATATTATCCATGGTTTATTTGAATACATTATATATATATATATATATATATATCTCTTTTGACATAAGTTACAACTTGTAGTAACTACTAATAATAAATACTTTGATGAACCTCGTGAGAGAAAATTATTAGTTTTTAAATATAAATAATTCTAAGAAAACAAAAAACTATGAAATTTGAATACTTTTTAATTTAAGTATTTAAAAAGGTGATTGGATATTATCCATGGTTTATTTGAATACATTATTTATAACTAAAGATATGGAAAAATACTAAGTTTCATCCTCTTATCTTGATTGCATCTGTTATAATATAAAATTGATCTAGTTTTCCATTCTTCATTTTCTAATTCATGGGATCTATATAATAAAATCAAAATAAACCTTGAATTACAAGAATTTTTAATATGTTAAATTTATTTTTCACTATATACTTTAATTTGGTTAAATATAATATAAATTTAGTCCAACAATAATCCTTCCACTTAGTATTCCCAATAATAAGAAAATTTTATGTTTTTCTCCTAACTCATTCAATATGAATCATCTAATATATTTATATTTAAATTCATTGCGTGAAACCCAAACCCAAAATCACATTATAAAAAATTAGTGTTTTTTTTTTCTTTATTTTTTTTAAATAATTTTCTTTTTTAGAATAAAAATGCTTAGACTGTTTGTGATGTAGGGTATTCTCATATAATAATTTTTTAAAAAATATTAATGTATTATTTCTCTTTTTTTTAATATATAAATTTACTTTTAAAAAACATTGTGAAAACAAAAAACATAAAATAATTTGACAATCTTATCTTTCAAATTCCAAAGAAGTTATGTTTTAAAATTACATCTTTAAAAAAAGAAAAGAATAATTATATTTTGTTTAAATGAATGTATAAATTTATAACATTGAATAGCTTTTTATTTGTAAAATAAAAATTTTATGTCCCTAACATTTTGTATTAATGTCATGAAAATAATTTTAAAAAAAATTCAATCAAGAAACACAATTGACAAAAACAATTTGAAACCAACCTTAAAAATAACACACAAATACTAGTCTAAAAATATCATCCAAAATACTTTGGTATACGTTCCTATATACAAAATAAATCCATTTTAAAATACAAACTTCTGCAATCAAAGGTTTAGTACTTTTGCAACTGAATTTCACTACTTTATCATATTCAACTAAGTCCACACAAAATCAAGTGCTGACCTTGTTACTATGAGATATTATCACCATAATATATAAATAATTCCATTTAAAAAATATTTTCTTCATTTAATCATATTCCACTGATTATATTCCAAGGAAGGAAGCTTTTGATCAAGCCAACTATGAGGTCCACTGTCCACTACTGATGAAGCATTGGGTGTTTCAAAAACTTATTTATAAGGGGATACAAGATCCTAAGAAGATGATTTCAAGGAATAATTACCATTCAAGGAACAGTATTAAATATTTACCTAATCAAAACCAATTGTAGGTGTATTTTACAAAAATGAGGAAGCCTTTAGAATTAAAATATAATATTTAGGAACCGAGCCAAGAATACCCTGAAGATAGCCATGGGAGAAATATGATCCATTATCATTGGAGAGCTATATATTGTAGAAGAAGAGTAGTAATTCTAAAGAAAATCTTTGGATTTTTCTAATTATTTAGCCATTAATTATATCATATCTTGATCTATATAATTAACCAATAAAAAATGTTAGTGAATAGTATTTTTCCCTTTTAACAATGCAAAGTACATAACCTTATTTTCAAAATTAAAAGCTTTCTTCTTTTGGAGATAATCAGTGATGTGACATATATACAAATTATATCTGTATCTAAGTGTGACCCATTAAAATGGTCAATATTAAACACCATTTTTTTTGGCAATCCATTGAATAAATCCATTTCCACACAGATTTGAGAAAATGTCAGTTAAGTGTAATATATAGTTTATCTAAAGGATAGAAACACATTTTCCTACTTTATTCCCAATCTCTTTAAGGTAATGCATCCCCAAAAAGTTAAGGATAAATATTGGGAAATATTACCCATATCGAGGCCATTGAAATAATTATGGGTTAAGGGGTCAAAATTAAGGAACCAAGGATTTAGAAAGGAATAGATACAACCTGAGGTCAAACAATTAAATTTGAAATCATTTTTATATCTGTCTTTGATTCATAAATAATAATGATATATAATTTTTCAAAATATCATTGATTATCAATCGATGCATGAAGATCAATTCAAGATGACTAAAACTTATGAAACCTATAGGTGATCCCTTGCTTAGAATACCATTCTTCCCTTCTTAACACATCTTTCAAAACAAACTCATCTACATGAAAAATAGGGTTATATCAAATGCTAGGAAGGTGAAGAGGAAGGATAATTAATGTTAACAGTTTTGGATGGAGGTGGGGATACAATACAAGCATATTTTATATATGAATTAATATCCATATAACCATATCCAAAAAAACCCCATGGTTGATTTTCATTTCAAACTAGAAGATGGAAATAGGGCCAAAATCATATCATTGCTCATAGATGTAAGCACAAAATCAGTACTCTTTAAAGGAGAAGAAATGATGCCATAAAACCTAGTGTTGTAGGTCCAATTCATCAAATCACACCACTATAAATTTAGTGTTTGAAA
Source organism: Torreya grandis (assembly GCA_037957365.1). Taxonomy (NCBI): domain Eukaryota; kingdom Viridiplantae; phylum Streptophyta; class Pinopsida; order Cupressales; family Taxaceae; genus Torreya; species Torreya grandis. Next base: position 2,256,807 of record JARHVA010002713.1, on the reverse strand, counting down.
TAGAAAGGGAAAGACATGGCATATTATGAGCCTTGTTTTAAATACACATTTCTACCAGAGTCATAATAATATGTGTTGAAGGAAAAAGATAAAGAATTATAGGAACTATAGGAAGAGAAGAGATAGAGTCAATATCAAAATGAAAAATCAAACCACAAGGTAAAGAGCCTTGGGTCTTCACCAAGAGAAGAGATATAGAACCTTGCACAATGTTAAAAATAGTGGAAATATCTCCTTGGTAAGATAGCTTGAGAGAAATATGAACGTTAATGGATGATTAAGGAAATGGAAAAGGAGGAGGGGGAAAATAAAATGTAGACACTATTTCTAAATTATATAACACCTCTATCTTGTAGACATGGAAAATACATATCGTAGATGTACCTTCAGCTTCTATACCTTTCTCACTACTAAAAATCTTGCATACACTATCTCTTTATGTTTATTGATTATCTCTTAGTCCGACCAATGTTATTATTATGAATTAGACCTTCTATGTTGCTTAGAATATTATAAAATTGCTTATCATTGTAGAATTAGATTACAAAGGTTGTTAGTCAAACATTATTCATGTAAACATAAAGAATGCATAAAGAACTTGAAAAATTAGGTGAACCTATTCCAACGAGATTTGTAGTGATAATGAAGAAAAATTAAAAGAAAGAAAATACCTATTACCTTCTCAAGTGACTCCATCATCCAAGAGCAGTTCCAAGTGTGTTTTTCCTCTTGATCTAGTGTTCTTGTCTTTACCAACAATGGATGCTAGGCTCCTCCATCATCTCAAGATCACTATGCATAACCTAGACTCATCATAAGAAATATAATCTATGCCTATCAATTGAAACTTGAAAATAAAACATAGTGACCAACACAAAGATTGAGCAATGCTTACATAGTCTTTAAGGACCTCAAGATAATATACTTGAAACAATGCGGTAAATTGATAATAATGGTATAAAATGCCTATAATGAAAGTAGTATATAGGGTTTCCCCCAAGAGACAAGGAATGGTAATTGAAAATGGTAAATGGAAAATGGGTTATGTTACTCCTGTTGATATGGAGATGCACATCCTAGTAAACATTGAGATAATAAAAATGATCAGTTATAAAAATTGATATCCAACACCCTTCCAAAATTACTATTTTTCTAATAACTTGCTATAAATATGGATCTTAATAATGTATTCATGATCTCTCTTGGTTATTTATTTTGCTCCCTTCAAGCATTGAAATAAGATATATTTGTAGTGTTTGTAAAGGAAAGTACTACCAAGGATGGTAGGTAATGTCAGGCACAAGATAAATTATATAAGTGGGTAATGAATAGGTGGATGATAATGGAATGTATAATGAACGGGAAACAAATGAAGATTGAGACTTTTAGTCACATGTGATATTATAGATTCTAGACTCGACATAATTTTGGTTATGGTAGGGCCAAAGACCTCTGAATATACTCTTGGTATGACCACCAAATTTTTATATTATTTCATCTTGATAGTAGTTACCATCTAATTATGTTGTAGATTGGAAGCTATGATCTCTTCAATAAGAGGTTAAGAACTTTTGTGCTCAGTTGTAAGTGCCTCAATGAGGTTTTCACCAATGAATTTATCCTGATTATCCCATAGTGCCCCTGATAAGCTTTCAAGAAGAGATGTTAACATTTAAATTTGATTTTCTTTTAGTTCCTTAAAAAAATTCACTAAAATATGTTGATTTTTCTCTTTGATTGTGCCCTAACGCCTCCAAAATGGTTTTATTAGGAGATTTTTCTTATTCTAAATGAATTTGGTATTAGTCCCCTTTATATTTTGTAAATGGTATGTTGCCATGGATGCTATTCAACAAAGTATGATTCTGTCAGTCCCAATCAATGCCTGTGAGAGGTAGAATGTCAATATAATGGCTATGTTGGATGGGGTAATAGAATGATGAAAGGTAGCATAATACTCATAGAATACACTAAGATGATTTGGGTTGATGCTAAAGTAATGCTACTCCAAAACCACAGAAGGATAAAAAATATATTCAAAATGATCCACAAGGTAATTGTAACCAATGTTGTAATAGCCATGTTTATACTCTATTTCTGAAGCTAAGTCCAAGTCAAAGGACTCTAATTTTTATATCAGTTTTGATAGTGATTCTACTTCTAATGTTAAATTTGATATCGGTTCAAAAAGGAAACTTAACTCTAATGTTCTTTCTTCATCTGATGTGGTTGTTTCTATAATGAGGTTGTCCTAAATTTTTGGTATCGAATAAGTAATGGCCTATGATGGCATAATGGGCTCTATAAAAATTGATTCATCCAATAATGGTTCAACATAAACTGGCTCATGTAAGTGAAGCCTATCAAAGAGAGATAGAAGTACAACTCAACATAATCTTATCTATCAAAAAGAGACTCCTCAATGAGTGCAAAAAGATCAAGAGATAACTCTACAGAGATTGGCTTGTCAAGGATATGAGGCTCTTTAAAAATAGGTAAAACATGAATAGGTGATTCATCATAGCTTGACTTATCATAAATGGGTGTTTCAACAATAACATCATGATCTTGGTTTACAATTATTTGCAAAATATTAATCTTGAACAAATTTTTGTCCTCATAAGATGGCTCTTATAAAGGTAATGGTTGTTGTTGAGGTTCATAGATCGGTATGTAATTTTTAAAGTAGGGAATATTTGGCTCAGTGTGAACAATGGTTTGTGGTTCAATAATGGGATTTCCAAAATTTAGACTATCCAATAAGGTATCAATAAAATTAGGTTTTTCAAATGCATATTCATCAACAATAGGATCAATAAATATAGTTGTTGGACCTAGAATGGTAATGGCGGGATGCCACATAGTTTGGTTATTCACACAAACCAAAAGAGGAGGTCCTAAAATGGTAACTTTCATGCATTATGGAGCTAGATTGCTCACACAATTTGAAGGAAAATAGCCTAAAATGGTAACCTTCACACATTGTGAAGCTTGATCACTCACACAAGCTGAAGGGTAATAACCTAGAATGGTAAACTTTGAGTGCAATGGACAAATCAAAGGAGAATATCCAAAATTAATAACCTTCGAGTGTGACATGCAGATTGAAGGGGAAGGATGGGGATGACACACAAAAATCAACATTGATTAGATTGGTTTTTAACAAATAGGTTCAAAGAGGGTGACATCCTCAAACAAAATAGAGTGTTCATGTTCACCATAAAAATACTTTACCTCACAACTAAGGCCACAAGAGACCCCATTATTAGTGTACCTTAACATCATGTCTAGAAAGGTTTATTCTCTATATTTGTCAAGATTTTAGACTATGTTATGCAAATGTTTAATCAAAGTATGGATTTTGATCTTTCTTCCAAACAAATTACTAAGGCACCAAAGAGACTATAAAAGGAGGGTGGTGTGGAACCACATAGAATTAGAAGAATGATATTCACAAATTTACTCAACTTTGGATAAATTTGAAATCATATGAATTAGAAGAGGTTATGATAACTCTAAAATTCAAGGTGAAAATTAGTAAACTGAAGCTTAAATTTTTGTGATACATCAATACCATAAAGGTTAATCCAACTTTGATGATTTGCCACTAGAAAACTAGAAGAAAGATATTCAGGTTAAGAAGGAGATAATATGAATAAAGAACTGTATGATGTGGAAACATGCAAGAATTCCTATGTATAAAACTAGAACCAAATGGGCAGCACAATGCCACCACATGGTAATAGGAAGGGTAGTATAAAATATGTCTTAGGACTCAAACCGTGAGTGATACACAAGATGACTTTAGTCCACCAAAGATTAGAATGATAATATGTCTATAAATGACCTTCAATACAAATTGGAAATTAAACCCAAGTTCCCTCATTTCAAGTGCAAATGGCAAACCCAATTTAACACATCAACCTTATAAACTTAGAAAAGTGTAATTTCAAATTTGAACTATCAATGAAGGACTTAAAAATATTTGGGAATTGGTTTAGACTCAAATGGGTAGCATAATTTTACCAATTAGATGATATGACATAATGTTTAAGATGATAAATTTGAATAAGAAAAATATTTATTTTCACTTCGACAGCTTAACGCCTCCTTATTCAAGAAATTGTAGACAATGTGTTTGGTTATTGATGTGTTTGGTTATTTATTTTCACTTGGGCAGCATAATTTTACCAAATAAGCTAAAATTACTAAAATATACCAATTCAACTAAGTAATCATCTTAAAGCCCTAAAACAACCAAGGTTACATGATATTATTGAATTTCATCTTTATACGTGCACTTGAGAGGAAACTAAGTGTTCATCCAAAATAAAAGTGTGTTATATAGTAGGGTATTTCACACCTCCCTTATCTTAAGTAAAAATATGATGACATGAAACTTGGGGCACACCTCGCATCAATAATGTTTCCATGACAAGTGGGGTTTGTCTAAAACTCTATAAGTTATGACCATCTAGATTGATCTCATGTGTATAAACTTTAATGTTTGAACATAAGATAAGTAACATGTCAATTATATCCATGTCAAATGGCTTTTTGTGAAAAGGTCTTATCTTTTTTATAACCAGTACATCCATCACTTGCTCAGTTGAGTGTGATGTCATAAATAATCATATGTTCTAGGTTGACTTGCCACTAATGGAGATGGTTTAACCACTCAAACCACCATCCTAATAGGCTTATCCCAATTTATCTATCCCCTCCATAGAGAGGAGTTGAACACGATGTTGGAAGATGAATGCCTAGGTCAAAGCTTCCCTAAGGAACTCATGGGAGGTAATGATATCCCTCTCATAAGCCAAAATTCATGAAATAAAATCCAAGTAAAAAGACTTTATAGGTTATTTTTAGATCACCCAAACCATGTAGATTTTGGGGAGAGCCTAGACAACTTCTTTTTCATGCCTTGAACAAAGACATAATATGCAATAAAAATGGTGATTTTTATCATCCAAGTTTTTTATAGGGGATAGGGGAGAGCATACACACACAAATTCTTTTTTACTCAAACAATTTAACAAAATAAATTATAGATGACTTACACAAAATAGAACTTTGAAGTGAGTTTTGTTTTAAGCATTGAATTAAAGTGTTTGGATATGTTCTTTCGGCCCTTGGCCTTAAGTTGCAAAAATGTTTGAAACATAATCATAGAAAATTTAATATAAACATGCAATTTTCCCTTTTAAGCACCAAAGTAAATTTTCTAGTTCTTTTTAAGAACCAAAAAGAGCTTAAAAAGACTTAATGAAGCTCAAATTGATCACTTTCCGTGCTAGTCCTACATAAAAAGTTAGGTAGTCTTGTTTAGCTTTGAAGTGCTTTTTTCTTTGAGACAAGTAACTTTAGAAAACATGCTCTCAGGTCTACATTTTTTTGAAAACACAAAGACCAACATCGATCACTGTTGATTGGTATCGATTCTTGAAAGACCATTGTTGGTAAAAACCCAACCATCACTAGTTGAAAATAACTACCAACAATCACATGTGAACTCGAAGGCAAAAATTTTATCCTTGAAAATATTTGTTATGATAAAATATCCAAAATTTAAGCTTATGGATCAAAACTATCTTCATAATAGAGACTTACAAAATTCAAATTGATAGAAACAAACTTGAATAAAATCTCAAAATGCAAAATTTTGGTCATATTTCCCCTACAACCCAACCAACCATAGTTGAACCTAACCATCACCGATCACTAAAAACCATCACTGATTACTGAAAACCATCATCGATCACTATGTAACCTATGTATGCACAAAATACATTAGAAACATGGGGAAGTGAGCTAAAAAGATGTTTAAGGACTTTTTAATGACTAAAATGAAAATGTAAAATTTTCACAATGTCTTCTTTGCTTGAATGGACTCCACTATCCCACCTAGTGTGGCAAGATGTAGGATTAGATTACAAATATTGTTATTCAAACATCAGTCATGTAAACACAAAGAATTCATTAAAAAATAACAACCAAGCCAACCTATTCCAATAGGGTTTGTAAATGATAATGCAAAATATTTGAAAGAAAGTAAATACCTATTACCTTCCCCAAGTGACTCCACCATCTAAGAGCACTTTCATGCATGTTTTTGCCCTTGATCTATTATTTTTTTCTTTGTCAACAATGGATTCCAAGCTCCTCCATTATCTCAAGATCACTATGCATAACCTAGGTTCATGATAATAAATGTAATCTATGCCTATTAATTGAAGCTTGAAAATAAAACACAATGATCAACACAAAGAAACATTATGGAGATAATTCTCCATTATAATTTTATAATATTTTAACTTAAAAAAGATGTTTTATGCACTAAAAATGATGTTTTATGCGCTTCTATTTATAGATTTTCCAAATGGTTTAAGATTAACCATGACCATCCATATCAAAATTGAGAAGTGTGGCCATGAATTAATCTAATATATAAAATGAAGTCCATAAAAATCTTTATAATTATCTCAGAAGAAGGGGAATTAATTAGGCATGGGTTCCCATAAACCTGATATTTGTTGCATTTATGGATTGAGGATGCCACCCAAAAGATCATATCACTAAGTGATATAAATATTGAGAATCAATTTCCAATAATGAAATAATTAGTAACCTCCATGGAAAATCCACTTAATCTCTTGATTTGAATTAATTAAATTAAAGAAAATTAATCAATTTTAGTGCAATTCTTTAGAAATTGGTGCTCAATTAATATAAATGGCCAAAAAGTCATATTATTAGGTCATAATTTAAATCAATAATAATTATAAGGTGATGTTAGATGCGTACTAACCGTTATCCCACTTAGTATGTTATCAACACAAAATAACAAAGTTACATGATGTGTACTAACAAATTAAAATAAAAGAGTGATTGAGAGCACAAAAAAGATGAAATCATCATTTTGAATCAAAATAAATTGATCAAAGTTAGGAATCACATAAAATGTATTACCCAATTTAGAAATATATTGGCCTAAATTGACACTTTTATATGATGAGCTCGAACCATTTAGCACATTTTTAGTGATTTTGGTCTAAATTGTACATTTGAGTGTAATTCGAGTAAGATTGATAATTTAAACGCCAAATAGTGTTAGGAATTAGATTCAATAATCATCTATATTTGGATGTTTTGGATCTATGCCTATTTTCTATCTACTCAAACACTTTCATCCTAGTAAGACACCTACAAAAACGTAAGTGTCCTACCCTGACATAAGTGTTCAGTTCCATAAATTCATTCAATTTACAAATGTAACATATACATATGGTCAAGCTAAGTGCTTTATGGAAATATTGTCTCCAAAGGGATTGGTATAAGTATAGGATCAATCCTCATTGATTTTTCACCTAAAAACTTCTTACCTACTCACAAGGAAACTTACAAAATGCATTGAATCAAGCACTCAAGTGAGCAAAGCTTCCCTATTTATATATCTATCATATGGATAACACATCTACAGGTCTGATTTACTAAAAGATCATTCCATGAGCCACATTTGTCAAGTTACAATCTAGGTCACTATTTGTACTTGTTTATCACATAATACATGATACACACACAAACCAAAACATAGGGGAGAACTACATAATTATGTAGGTAGTACTCGTTGACATAGAGGTATTTGGAGTAGATCAACAACATGTGCACACTAACCCATTTTTTCATAATAAATATAAAGATGAAGAACTTAGGTTTTTCTATTCTAAATGGAGTGATATTCCATGACCAAGACTTGAATTCACTAGAGTGAATGTGACATATAACCTAGAAGTATCCATGTGGTCACATCTAGATTCACTAGGTATACTGTACTAGACACTTACATCCATGTTAGACATAAGATTCAATGTAATTATCCCAGGTTAATACAAGCATTTATAGATATATATGTATAATTACTAGAATTAGGGGACTGATCTAAAATTTACATCCAATCTAATTTCTTCCCATTCTAGATCTAGATCTATATTAGCATCATAACTATCTTATTTTCATTATCATTGCAATATATAGCATAGTACTACATTTCATTTTAAGCATATCACAACATAATAAATTTAATATATGTCTATCTAAGTTTTGAAATTAACTTGTCTAATTTAGAGATAGTCTAACATCCTTGTGCCCTAGGATATGTTTACCCATTTAATCATATATTCTTCAATATAGATTTAAAATTTTGGTGAACCCGACCTTTCATCCACAAAACACTATATATCGATCTTAGGTTCCATAATTATTTGATACTGATTTCTAATTTTATTTGAATAAGTTTAAAATCAAATTTCATTTCCTATTAACATGTTCATTATGGATGCATGTGCAACTAGTTTTAGATGACAATTTGTGATTACAACAACAATTTACTATTTTAATAAACTAATCCAAGGCATCAGCCAAATAAATAATTAGATCTATCACTATAATGAGAGAGATTTTAAAAAACTATTAAAGGATGCTCAAAAAATTATTGGGTGCATGATAGGGTATCTATTATGATTTTTATAAAAAACTGTGTTACCTCTTCAAATTTATGATGTTTGACCTAATTATAATGTACCATTAAAAAAATATTAGTTTTAAAACTAGACCCAAAATTCTTTAATTCATGTTCTTAAAGTATCTTCAAATTTTGAGTGTAGGTTTCACATATAATCCATACAAGTTGAGGTTTCTTATTTTTTAGAAAAAAATATGTCCACTTAAGACCCCATTTTGGCAACCCAATTCCATGCACTTACCCTATCCCCTATAGACTAATCCCTACAATCCCATAATTCTCCCACATCCCCATATTCACTTTGTCCCTCCATAATCATTCTTTCAAACAGATTCATAATCCATGTCTAATCCACCTTCACCCGTTAAGATTATGGATGACTCTTATCTTGTAGACCCTAAATTTTTTATGGATATTAATCTTTCCCCTAATCATGTTGTAAGTTATATCAAGTATTTAACCCCTTCTCCTTCTGCTTATTTGATAAAATATACTCCCTTCCCTCTCCCTAATAGGTCTCTTTTGATCCCCCTGAATTGTTTTATAAACCCTTGGAGCTTTCGAGTTGAGATTTTGACTCTAATTTCATCCCTGATAATTTTATGGGGAAAATAAAAAATTAGGGGATAAATAGAGGATGGATAACATGCACAATGGGGAGAGGAAATTTGAATATAAATAACTCAAATATGTGAGTTAGTATAAGAAATTTTATTCAAAAAGTAATGAAGAAGTGAGATCTAGTAGTGATGAGCTTCAGTTTGTTTTCATGAACAACAAAAGGAAACAGTTATGTGACTATCCCATAGAAGAATTGATCAATTTGAACTAGAATATGGAGGTGATAGTTTTATTTCCAAAATAGGGAGACACATTATTCAATTATTGGAAATAAATAGCGACCAAAGTCTGATCTTTTAGAGAGTTAGAATTAGCAATAATGTGTTTTCTCTAATCTAGCAGGGCATAGTGAGGATATTTTGTAAATTGTGTTTCATGTATTTCAGTTTCCATTACTAGGTCATCATCCTATAGAGGCTTATCAAAAGGTAATGAATTTAAGCGGTTCTTATACACATAAGGCCTAGTATTGTGGTTCTTGGATTTAATAATAATTTGTTTTGGGTCCTAAAAACCTTCTTCATCAAGGGTTTCCTTAGGGTTTTCATGCACAAAGAGTTTTCTATCCTTTGATAAATTCCCATACTCATTGCAAAGTTTACACCTAAAATAAGTGTTCTCTTAATCAGATTTGTGTTCCAAGACCCCATCCCCATATTAGAAAGTATTATTTTTAGTAAGGGGATTGTTAAAATTTATCAAAACCTAGATTCTTGCATAGAAAATGTCTTAAAATGCAAATGAGTATCAATAATGATTATAAAAGTGTCAAGTGTATTACCTATTACCACAAAGATATAAGGGTTCTAGAATTTAGTTGCTAATCTAAAATGTCTAATGCATACCGGTCCCATAGAAGGTAAATCTTCTTCAATCTTGAAAAGAGAGTGTCATGGCTTCATAAAAAAACAATCTCATCCCATAAACCTAGGACCACCTTGGAATACCTTGTGCCTATCCTATTCATGAGCAAATATCACAAGGAAATATCCATTAAGGTAAATAGATATTTGATATTCCCTTGAAGTCTTCTAGGATTTTAAATATCTTATTCTAAAGTTTTTCAAGGTTGGCCTAAAGTTCAAAAATTGACTGATAAGAGCATGCCTTTGAATTTTAGCGTGATGTATATTTACCATCGGAGAGTTATTTACCACCTTGATGCATCCTGTTTTAGTCTTGCAAGGATCTTTCTTTGGCATGCATAAAGGCTAGAGAATAAAACCTTTTCCTCCATTAGCATTCTTGCTCTATGATCTTAATTATTATTACTATGTTTGTAAGCTTCCATAATCCTCAATTGGTCATCTTTTATCTATTATAATTTACTAAGACCATTTTAATGTTACATAATTCACCACTAACACATCTTGAGTATGCAAAGGTCATGCCATGCAACATTTCACTTGGCTTGTCATCTTCCTCATTTTGATGTGGATGTTCATCGAAAAAAAACAAAAACATGTTTTAGATAGATGAATACAGTGGTGTAGCTCAATGTTTAATACACCCATTAAATAACTCCATATAAATCAATTGAGGGTGTGTTTTGCTTTACTTTAAGTATTATGTCATATGTTGAACTTAGAAAATTTTAAAATAACTATCACTATTATCATGACATTTTTTGTGGTCATTTTATAACTTTATATGTATCTAAGGAAAAATCTTGAAGACTATTTTAAGATTAGATACTTGTAAATAAATTCAAATTTCTAATTATAATTATATAATAGTAAAGATTAAAAGTATTTTTTAACACTCTACTTATTTATTGTATATAATATTTGAACACAATTAATAAATCTATTTTACAAGAATCTTTAAATTCAATAAATCATTGTCTTGAAATAACATGAATCTATACCTAAAACTAAAAACAAATTACTGAATTCTTATAATAATATTCGTGTTCAAGCCATTACCCTCACAACTAGAGTGTAATTCCACATCAATGGAAAAGGCATATGAAATGCATTTTTAAGATGCTATCTAATCTTTACCAAATTTTCGTATAAAAATTATGAAATTGGAAAACGTGCCACTGCATTTTCTACGCTGCAAGACTCTTGAATTGCCAATTGAAAAGACACCAATTGAAAAGACACCAATCGAATATAACAATTTTAGTTAGCTACATTAATCTTCTCCAACACTGTTAATGACATTTCAATATGACTTAAAATTAAAGAATAATTACATATCTTGAAATACCATGACTCTGGACCTAAAAATAAATATCAAGAGTCACTGCATATACGCATATGAACCACATTTTTTAGCCATTAGCCTCACAACTACACTGTAGTTCCACATCAGTGCAATACACATATGAACCACATTTTTTTTTGACAATATCTAAAGAATAGATTTTGTACAAGAATAAATTTTATGAAATCAAAAAATGCATAGGTGCCTTTTCTAAGATCATTAATTTTTATTAATATATTATATATAATTAGTTATTATAAATACATATAAAATTTACATATAAAATATATGTTTATATTATTTTAAATTATTTAAAATTATTATATATTTAACATATAAATATAATAATATATAATATTATTATTATAATATCAAGTTTTATATTCCACATTTGTTCTAAAAAACTATAATAATAATAAATTTATACATCTGAAACCAAAAATCCATTGAAAAATAAAAAATGTGGGGAGATCACTATGTCTTCCTGACCTTACATTTGGCACTCACAGCTACGTCTCTTCCTTAATTGTGCCACATGTTCAATTTTTAAGTAATTTTTCATATCTAGTACTCAAGGTTTGTGTATCATCTACACCAATGGTCCTATGCCTACTAAGGAGAATCTCCAACTGGTTAAGATTTACTTCCTTCTATAGTTACTTGCATTGGAATCCAAACTCTCAACCTAAGATTTAGTCGTGCTAGCTACCAAGTTGATGTCCACTATAACACAAGGAAGGGTTGAATCTTTAAATAAATTTTCAAGACAAATTTGAAAATTCAATGGTGACATCCACTTCCTCTGCATTAATCAATGTCAATGTCAATCAATTATTTTTAACTATTTCAAAAAAAAATGGGGTTGTTTGAATTGTATTTCTGACTGACTTAATTTTTTGAGTCAGGTACGTTCTTATATTTATTTTTAAACTCAATTCTTTCTTTTACATTAATTTTATATTTTGAAGATAAAAATAACTTTGTAATTTGATTTAGGTGAGAATATAAAAATGTTTTGATAAAGTGAGGTTTTGTAAAGTGAATGAGCATAAATTATTAATTTTACCTCACTCAAAACCTATGGTTGTCAAACTAATATCACTTCTTGTGCATGAAGTATTAATAAATAAAAATATAATGTTTTTTTGGGAGGTTATGGTGAAAATGGGTTGGTGCATTCCTTTATATGATAATGAGCTGTTTAGAGATGATACATTTTATTTTATGAAGATCTTGAGTAATGATGAAGTGGTGGGAAGGGCAAGGTTGTATAGATTATGAATGTGATGAAATATTTCTAGGTGAGTTAGATGGGGATTTTGAGGGCAAATGATAGGGTATTTCAATTGATGGGCTTGAAAAAGGCTATATAGATACACGTACAAAGTTTAATGACATTTAGTATTATATATCAATGACATTTGTAGTGTCCACCAAATTGTTTTAATTACATAATATATGATTGAAATAAGTGTCATCTCAACAAAAAAAGGTGTCAAATATCTAATGATACTTATAAAAACATAGAGAATCATCATGTGTCAATCTAGACAACTCTAAAACTAATTAGATGAAAGTTCTTAATGATTTAGCTATTCAAAACCTCCTTAGAAGAATCTAAAACCAATTAGATGAAATTTTGAAAAGGCTTATTTAATGAAAGACACATCCTCTATAATCTAACTCACTAATGCAGGGTGTTGTATGCAAATAAATATGGATATAGATATTCCCAAAGCTTTTTGCATTTGTATTCTCAGTAACATTAATGAAAAACTAGGGTAAAATAATAATTGTCAAGGTAAATAAACTAAGGTTTTTGTTCGATGGTGAAGAAACAAATCTATTGGTGATGGAAAGAGATATCTTTGACAACAAAAAGGAGTTTGGACAAAACCATGCAACAGAGTCTAAACAGACTACAAAACAAGTAGATAAAGACAACTTCTACTGTCCATAAGTCACTAGATATTTTGAAGGCATCATGCTAGAGAAGATTTAGAATCCCATTGGCGCAAGAAAAGGGTAAAGGTCATGTTATAAGTGGAAAAAATAGCCATGCAGATTGGGGATCATTCACAGAAGTTGAAAAGAATGTGATTTAGATAGGGGGATATGTAGGGAGTAGCAAGGGTATGGATGCAAGGAAACTTCTTGATAAAATTCCTCAATGAACTACAAATTTTTTCCCTTCATCTCTAAACTTTGAAACTTCAGTATTTGCATGCAAACTATTTGATATAATGTCTATTCAAAATTCCTCTTAGATAGATGGAACATCTAATACTAGGCATCATGTTATAATTCATACCATCTTTGGCAAAACCATATGTATTTGGATATAATCCACAGATCTTGTGGATAATATACAACTAAAAATAAATTACTCATAAGGAATCCATGAAGCACATCAACACCTTTTATTTGAAGGAAAACAACTTATGGATCACTCCTTACTGTCAAGCTATAATATAGATAAGTATTCCATTCTTCATTTGGTTATGAGATTACGAGGAGGAGTTGGTGTAGGAATTTCATCTTCTTATAAGAATGGTTCTTTTAAGGATGTGATAAAAAAACACTACCAAGATAAGTACTCATAAATCTACACCCTTTTCTAGTGCCTAGATTGTGGAATAGGTAGAGGAGGTAATGACGATGGAAATAAGAAAGGAAGATGTGCTACAATATAAGACAAAATTAGAGAAAGAGGTAATTATATAAAGATTTAATGGTTTTTGGCCAACTAAAAATGCTCTATTTCAATGGGTATATTTGACTTGGACAATGCATTGTGAAATCTCCCTCTGATCCAAGGGGTTTTTCATTGTTTATTTTTTTGATGAGGTTTATTATTAGAGAGTCCTAGTAGATGGCCCATGGTTGTGTAATGCTAGGTCTTTACATCACTCTATCATTTCCATAATTTGATCCAAATCCTACTCAGTCATCAAAATGCCAATCTAGGTATAACTTCTTAGCCTTTCTCTATACCTTATTTATGATTTCAAATAAATAGGCAATGTATTGGGAAAGTTTATCAAAGTCAATGTCGAGAGAGGCAAAGCAGGTTTATGCACATTTACTCACACATGTGTAAAATTAACCTCAAAAGGGGCCTACCCGATAGAGTGATAATTAGATGTGGAAACCATCAGCGATTATAGACACTATACTTTGAGAATACAACTTTATGATGCTAGCTATTCAAGCTTATTAGACATATATAGTCTTCTTGTCCATAGGCAAAAAACATCCCAATAAAAAAGAAATGTTTGAAACCAACTTACCAATGATGGACCTTTCTAGTGCAAGATAAAGAAGTGGATGAAGAATAAGAACAAGAGGAGAAATTCCAACATAAAATAGAGCTAAAAGATCAAAAAATAAGTGAACTAATCATTCAGGATGAGGAAATTTATCCCACTGAGGGTGAAAGAGGAGAGGATGAGAATATAGTAGTAATAACTGATTTGATTAGAATTATATCAGGGGGAATGAAGAGAGCTCATGAATCTGAGAACTCTAATTTGGATAAGGAAATTATGACCCACACAAACCTAAACCTTATGTTGTCAAATCTTCCTTCAAATATTCTAAATTTAGAAATCCATATTGTCATGGTGGAGCCATTGCATGGGGTGTGGTAAGAGGTAAAAAAGAAGAAAGAGAAAAGGGGAAAAATAGAAGACTATATGGTATATATCTCCCATTAACTTTCTTGGCCTTTGTATTTTTTTCAAATGATTGCTTTTCATTGTTTCCCCTATCTTTTTTGGCCTTTGTATTTTTTTTAAATGATTGCTTTTCAGTGTTTCCCCTATCTTTTTTGGGTTTGTTTATTCTCTCCAGTTTGAGACATTTGTCTCCATGGTCTTTTACTCAGGCTTTTGTTGTTGTGTTGTGGAGCTTATTTCTAAATTACAATGTATTTTCAAATATTATACATTTTAAATTTATTATACACTCTATATGGACCCCTTTTAATAAAAAACCATTTTGGGTTGAATCTACCCATGGTTTTGGTACACATTATTTTATAATAGCACTTTGTTGATGTATTATGTATTTATGGATATTTCATAGGTAATAGATCATGTGAATTAGGGTTTGAGAAATAAGAATGGAGTGTGTGAATTTAGGTATAAATTCAGAAGGGTTTGTTGAGTATAGCTCCAAACAATATTTGTGCATTGTAATTGTGAGAAGACTGATCTGAGAGTGGTTTGTACTCTCGTGGCTTGTAATAAAATTTGAGAAAGTGTTTCTTGGTGGATGTGTCCCACATTAGGTGAACCACATTAAATCTGGTCTTCTTATTTTGCGTGTTTATTTTTTATTCTTTCTGCATCTCTATTTATATTTATTATTATTGTGATTCTATGAAATTATTTTGCATCAATTTCTGGTTTTATTCCTAACAAATGGTATCAGAGCTTCATGTTGTATTTACTAGAGTATTGAATCATAATAAGGGTTATTATTTCAAGTGGTAGCTACGGATGATGATCACAAATTAAAGGTTGAAAAGTTCAATGGATATAACTTTGGTTTATGGAAGATACAAGTGGAAGATTACCTCTATCAAAAGGACCTCCATGTTCCACTGGGAGGAAAAGTAAAGTAACTAGTGAGTATGACAGATGAATCTTGGGAGCCACTTGACATAAAATCACTTGGGATCATTAGGTTATGCCTTACATCTTTGGTTGTGTTTAATATATCATAGGAAAAGACCGTAGAAAATATTTTTAATGAAAAAGTTATTTACTTTAAAGATGTTTGAAAATGGTTAAATTGTTGATCATCTAAATGAATTAAATATGGTTGTGAGTATGTTGAATTTTATAAAAATATATTTTTATGATGATGTTAGGGTTTTGCTTATTTTGTGTTCGTTACAAAAGAGTTGAAATACCCTGGTAATGGTTGTAAGCAACTCAATCTTTAATAATGCCAATTTGAAGTTTGAGGATGTCATAGGAGTAATCCTTAGCAATAAAATGTGATGGAAAAGCTCTGGGGATACTTCTACTTCAGGGGATGCTTTGGTGGTGGAGAGTAGAGGGAGACAAAATTTTAGAGGAAAAGGAAAGAGTTAAAAGTTAAATGGTCCTAAAAGGTAAAAATCAAGGGCTAGGTTGGTATGCTAGCATTGTTGAGAGACTAATCATATGAAGAAGGATTGGTTGTCTCTTCAGAACAAGAACAAAAATCAAGAAGATACCAAGGAGGTAAATGTGGCAACAATTAATATTTGTCAAGATGCATTAATTCTCTCTGTTAACAATATTGTTGAGTCTTTTTTTTTAGATTTTGGGGCTTCTTTTCATGTTACACCATATAAGCATTACTTTATTGATTATGTTCAAGGGGATTTTAGACATGTTTACCTTAGTGATGATGAGCCTTGTAGCATAGTAGGAAAAGGAAGTGTTCAGATCAAGATGCAGAATGGGAACACTTGGCTACAGAAGGATGTCAGACATGTGCCTAAGTTGAGATAGAATTTGGTATTTGCAAGACAACTAGGTAGTGAAGGTTGTATGGTGACATTTATAGTTGACTCTTGGAAGGTAACTAAGGGTGATCTTGTATTAGAAATAGGCAAGAAGGTTGATACCCTATATTTATCAAGTAGTGATGATATTATAAAGTTACTGCAGAAGCAGATGCAACTTTGTGGCATAATAGGCTCGGTCACATGAGCCAAAAGGGTATGCAAATTTTGAAGGATAAATTACCTAGATTGAAAGGATCTAATTTATATTTCTATGAATACTATGTATATGGAAAAAAAAAGGGTAAAGTTTCTCAAGGTTGGACCTATGAGGAAGGAGAATAAGTTAGAGCTAGTTTATTTAGATGTATGGGGGCCAGCTCAAGTATCTTTTATTAGTGGGTCATCTTATTATATGACTTTTATTGATAATGCAAATAGGAAAGTTTGGATGTATGGCATTGAGATAAAATATGATGTTTTTGATATGTTTAAAATATGGAAAGCCTTGGTTGAGAATGAAACAGGTCTTAAGTTAAGATGTCTTAGCTCAGATAATGGTGAGGAATATTAAAACAATGCATTTTTTATTACTATTCAAAGAATGGAATTCATAAATAGAGGATGGTTCTAATAAATCCATAGAAAAATGGAGTGTCAAAAATGATGAAGAAGACTATCATGTAGTGTGATAGGAGCATAAGGTTACATGCAAGACTGCCTCTTGATTTTTGGGCATAAGCAACAAAAACAACTGTATATATGATAAATAGAGGTCATTCATCTGCTTTGTATGGAGCTATACCTAAAGATTCTTGGTCTGGTAAGATCATTGATTAATCATTTCTTAGAATATTTGGTTGTGAAGCCTTCATTCATATTGATAAGGATTATAGGACCAACTTAGAGGCTAAGTCTGAAAAATGCACCTTTATTGGTTACGGTGAGGATGACTTTGGTTTCTAGATTTGGAGTTTTAAGGACAAACAAATATTTAGGCCTAAGGATGTTGTAATTAATGAAAAAGTCATGTATAAATAATAATTATAGGATCAGAAAGAGGATTCTATAAAAGAGTGCATAGTACTAGAGGACATTGTAGATGATAAAGTGTCTAAATAACCAGTTCATGTACCTACTCCACAAGAACCCCAAACTCCTATGTTGAGAAGTTATTCTAGGGTAAGAAGGGATCTTAAACATTTTTCTCCATCTCTTAATTATTTATTACTCACTGACAATGGAGAGGCAGAGTGATTTGAAGAAGAAATGTAGGTAGATGCCTGGAAGAAGTTGGAGAAAGCTATGGATGAGGAGCATCAATCTCTCATGGAAAATTAGACTTGTTATTCGGTAACTCCAGCTGAAGGTAAGAGAGCATTGTAGAACAAGTGGGTGTATAGATTTAAAGAAGATGATGGAGGCAAGAAAAGGTATAAGGCCTGATTGGTGATAAAGGGGTTTGCACAGAAAAAGGGAATTGATTTCAATGAGATTTTTTCCCCAATGGTAAATATGACTTCTATTAGGAATATTCTTGGGATAGTGGCAACAAAAGACTTGCACTTAGAGTAGTTATATATCAAGACTACATTCCTTCATGGTGATTTGGAAGAGGAATTGTATATGGAACATCCACTGGGATATGATGTCATAGGAAAGAAGAAAATGGTGTGCAAACTAAAAAAGAGCTTGTATGGCCTATAACAAGCTCCATGATAGTGGTACAAAAAAATCTATACTTTTATGATGGAGAAAAGATACTCTAGGTATCATTCAAACCATTATGTATATATCAAGAACTTTGATGATGGTAATTACATTATCCTTTGTTTGTATGTGGATGACATGTTATTTGTAGGTAAGAACATGTAGGAAATAAAGGTACTCAAGGAGCAACTTATTAATTCATTTACTATGAAGGATTTAGGAGTAGAAAAACAAATCCTTGGTATGAGAATAACTTGGGATAGAAAGGAATGAAAGTTAAATTTATCCTAGGAAGAGTACATCAAAAAGGTCTTGGAGAGGTTTAGTATGCAGGATGTTAAACTGGTTGGGACTCCTTTGGCAGGTCATTTCAATTTATCAAAGGAGTAGTGTCCCAAGACAAAGGAGGAGAGAATCCAAATGTCACAAGTACCATACTCATCAGCTATTGGTAGCCTAATGTATGCTATGGTGTACACTAGGATAGATATTTCCCATGTAGTGGGAGTAGTAAGTAAGTACATGAGTGATCCACGTAGAGAACACTAGAATACAGTGAAGTGGATCTTTCAATATTTGAGAGGGACCATGCGGATAATTTTAAGCTATGGTGGATTTTACACCACTTTTTTTGGTTATATATATTTATACATGGATGGATATTTAGATAGCAGGAGTACAACAAGATATGTATTTACTATAGGTGACACAATGGTGAGCTCGATTTCATGACTACAGAATCTTATGGCTTTGTCAACCACAGAGATTGAGTATGTTGCTTCTACAGAGGCAAGTAAATAAATGATTTGGTTACAACAATTTTTTGAAGATTTGGGGCATAAGTAGGATGAAGGAAAGTTATATAGTGATAGTCAAAGTGCTATATATCTAGCAAAGAACTCTACTTTCCACTCTAATATGAAGCACATATAGTTAAGGTATAATTGCATCATAACAACTTTGAAGAAAGAGAATTTGAAGATGGAGAAGAATTGTACCATTTATAATCCTACAAACATGAGGACCAAGGTTGTCACAAGGGAGAAAATGAAACTATGTTCAATTTCGATTGGCCTTCATAGTTGATAGTGAAGGGTTGAGAAGTCTACTCAGAGGAAATTTGTCTCCAAGTGGGAGATTGTTGTGTTGTGAAGACTATTTCTAAATTACAATGTATTTTCAAATACTATACGTTTGAAATGTATTGTACACTCTATATGGAAGCTTTTTAATGGAAAACCATTTTAGGTTGATTCTGACCATGTTTTGGTACCCATTATTTTGTTATAATAATTTGTTAATGTATTATGTATTGATGGATATTTCATAGGTAATACATCATGAGAACTAGGGTTTGAAAAGGAAGAACAGAGTGTGTGAATTCAAGTGCAAATTTAGGAGGTTTTTTTTAGCATAGATCCAAATAATATTTGTTCATTGTAATTATGAGAACATTGATCTGAGAGTGGTTTGTACTCTCGTGACTTGTAATAAAATCTAAGAAAGTATTTTTTGGTGGATGTAGCCCATATTGGGTGAACGATGCTAAATCTTGTCTTCTTATTTTGCATGTTTATTTTCTTTTCTTTTTGCATCGTTGTTTATATCTATTATTATTATTATTTTGTGAAATTGTTCTACATCAATTTTTGGTTTTATTCCTAACATTTGACTCATTTATATTTTTCCACCTCTTTGTGGCATTTCAGTTGTATCTTTTCATTTCAATTTGGAATAAAATGTATTGACACTTTTCTTTTTGATATATATATATATATATATATATATATATATATATATATATATATATATATATATATATATATATATATATATATATATATATATATATATATATATATATATATATATATATCAATCCTTCGTTAATGGGTCTTTGGTATTGAATTCTAGCCTTAGAAGGGAAGACAATGAGGATTGGATCCTGCCACCTCATGGATTGCTCAAAATGAATTTTGATAGTGCTTCGTCAACAATCATGGAGCATCACGCATATGCTACATTATCAAAGATTGTTGTAGGTCCCTAATTTGATCAGCTTCCCTTAAGCTAGATGATGGTACCAATAATAAGACTAAGGCCTATATGTTACTTTTACGTATCAATTTTTCTTACCAATGGGAACTAGACAAGCTAATCATTAAGGGGGATTATATGGTCATGATTTAGGCCCTTCACAAAAAGTATGTTAAAGCCTGGTTGACCAAAATTATCTTGGAGTAGATTTGGCCCTAGATGGAGAATATTTCTTCATGAAAATCTCAGCATTGCTTCAAGGAAGCCAACTTAAATACTAAATTTATTATTAACCATGATATCAAACAAACTACTAAGATTTTAATGTATAACCTGGTGAGTGCATGGTCTATTTAGTTGATATCAATTTCGATTGACCTTAATTAGTGATGTTGTTGATTTCTTTTAGTTATCAAAATAATTTCATTTATCCCCATTTATTCTAATGTGTTACACCATGGCCATCCCCAAATTTTTTTTGTCAATAGTTGGCTTTGTTGTCATCTTTATTGAT
This sequence comes from Torreya grandis, assembly GCA_037957365.1. NCBI lineage: Eukaryota > Viridiplantae > Streptophyta > Pinopsida > Cupressales > Taxaceae > Torreya > Torreya grandis. Next base: position 2,235,690 of record JARHVA010002713.1, on the reverse strand, counting down.
TATTAACAAATGCCTGCAAAAAGTGAAACATGTTTAAATCATCTTTGGATTTTTTTTGACATGATTAGTTTTTTGGATATTTTTTTAGTGGCCCACTAGTTATCTCTTCCCTTATTTATCATGGACCTGCCATTGATGGTGGCTAATTTTGAACCATTACTTTTCATCATAGGGGAAAAGCAAAATATGGCCTTCTTTAGGTAGGTGATAGAGAGCAAAGTGAAGTGTCTTTTTTGGGTGTTGACTCCACAAATCTTACAATCAATATTGATAATTATGGGAGAGGCTATCTTTACTTTGCATCATAGGGGAAAACCAAAATATGGCCTTTTTTAGGTAGGTGATAAAGAGCAAAGTGAAGTGTCTTTTTTGGGTGCTGACTCCACAAATCTTACAATCAATATTGATAATTATCAGAGAGGCTATCATCAACTCTCATAATAAGGTAAAAAAATAACTATTTCATGGTCTCATTATTTTCTTCTAATCCACTTTTACTTCTCTAGGACAAGCAATGAGTCCTCAATTTGGTGGAATTATTTATGAATATTTTTATAGAGTGGGTGTGATTGACGCTATTATTGCTTTTGACCTCGGAAATCATATTTATGTACCATGTTATTGAATGGATGAAGTGGTGTTGGTTCCTTTAGTAATGTTTAGGGATATGGGAGGGAGGTTTTATACACTCTTTAACTTTCTATAATAGGTTACAGAGGATTGGAATGATGCTCTATCATGTGTTAGGAATTCTATCTTGGCTCCTCCCTTGGAAGTAGTGAAAAATCTTATTATGTATTTGGAGGCCATTTTGCATGTAAGGCATTCTCTAGTTAAACTAGAAAAGGTTAAGTTCTTCTTCAGTTTGGCTAGAAAATTAGGTGTGTTTTCTCCCTAGTTGGTGAAGGCCCCTCATGGGTCATGTTTTTGGGCCTCTTCCAGACCTATGCAAGAAATTTTGTATTCAATTAGCTATAATTCAAGTCTGGGAGGCACTTTTATTCATAGAAGGAAGCGGTTGGGTGGTGGTGAATCTTTGGCCTCTTTATATTCTAATGTTTATGATTTCATAAAAAATATTAATGGTTGTGTTCCTTGCATTATTTTGATTGAATATTTGATCATCTTATTGTATTATGTTGTTGACATTTATATTTATTTGACTGGTTGATATTATGCTTATCTGAAAAGGTTTGGTTTGTTTCTAGTTTTTACAGGATAGTTTAATTTCAAGGAGTCATTTTAGAGATGAAAATTGATACCCATGACTTCAACAAGTAGTTGGCAGATAATCTTGGGTTACCTTTGAAAAAAAAGGTAGTAAAAATAACAAGTGTTCTTGTTGATGAAAGTCAACATACAACAAATTCTATGTCATATTTGTAACTAGTATGCAGATGCATAGAGTCTATGGCTAGCCTTTTTTATGTCATCAAAAACCTAAAAAAAAAATTAAAAAATAATAATAAAAACCTTTGGGCATTGTTGGCAGCCTTGGTTTGAAAACCAACTTACTGGTAGATCAAGTGTTGGAATAAAGAGGCTTGATTAGAAAATTAGTTTACTAACTAGTCAAGGGTAAAAATAAAAAAACAAATAAAATACAATATATCAAATGGATCAGTGATGCAGTTTTTCTAAACTTGGTTACTTAATTTTATGCTATTGTTTTTTAGCATAGTAGGATTGCTTTTATCAAAGATTTCCCAACCTTTTTCACTTTGGTTACAATAAAAGAAGCAACTAAGATTTAAGATATAATTTACTATTTTACGTTTAAATTTACTTGTAAGTTTTATTATTACATGAATATCCACTCTTGTTAATAGCTTTATTCTAGGAAAGGGACAACCTTCCATCCGATCTGTGTAATCTCATCCCACTTCATTCATTTGGCATGCATGAGGACATGCATGAGCTTAGGTGTGGGGGAGAATAATATATTCGAGGGTATAATATATAGACTTATCTGAACACATAAGTTAATGTAAATATAGTTTGATCTTGATCTTGGTTCATAATTTTGAAAGGAATAAGAATTTTATTTATGTCAAAATCTAATTTGTGGTCAAAATAAATGTGTAGACACAACAATAAATTCTCAACACAAGAACTACTCTCACCCCATTTAAAGAAGAAGAAGAAGAAAGGATCTAAGAATAGTAGAAAAAATATCTAAACGGGAACTTATTCTTAAAATGTCCATTTTCATTGGTCACTTTTATCTAAGATTTTAAAGGATAAATTTCATTATATTTATACCAATGAAGTTAATTTAGGAATCTCATTTGAAGTATGAAGCCAAGTCTAACCCATGCATATGTACCATGATGTTTTAAATAGTGACATGCATGAGAACATGCATGAGATTAAATGTAGGGCAGATGATGAGCCCATAAAATGGCTCATTATATCTAAAAAATAATATCTTTTTTATTTCATAAGAAGCATCTCTAAATGTAGTTTCTGAACCTATAGTTTCTTTAGAATAAAATAGTAAGTATATATCATGGTTATGTTTTTAGAATTCTTTGTTATCTATTCATTAGCTACTACTAATGATTATTAGGAAAATGATGTCAATAAGTCCATGCATAGTTTATACTAAGTTTAAAATGATTCAAAGTATTAAGACTGATCATTAAATAATAATTTTCAAGTAGTGTCAAAGTCTCTTAAAATGGATCTAAAAAAATTCTCTTCTAAAGAATGAGATAACAACTCATTTCAAAGAAGATGAATCATGTATTTATATTTATTTTTTTATCCTGTAATTATTCATTTTATTATAAATTCTTATTTTATTTTATTTTATTTTTGTTTTAATCATTCTTTTTTTATATAATTTGTGTGAATCTGTAGGTGTTTTTATTTGTTATCATTTATTTTCAATTTAGCAATTTACCTTCTGTAAGTGTGATTTCTTTTTGCAAGTGTGCTTTGATATATGTAATTAGTATTTTAAATTCTTGAAAAGTGTGGAGTGTTATAGAAAGAAACATTTTTCAAATGTCTCTTTCTCCTATTTCATATAGCCTTCAAACACCACCCCTAGATTAACAATATTCAATGAAATGTATTGATGACAACCATCAATCACTCCATGTTCTTCTGCAATAGGAGCTTCATCATTGATAATACAAGTGGGATCTCAACCCAGCTCCTTAATAACAAAATAACTACCTATTGGGTTCCTTATAAATAGGAAACATGTCCTATGGTCTCTCGAATTGCATTGTAAAGTATTCCCATGCTTTGAATGGGGAACATTATTTAGCTTTAAGACATATGACACCATGTCTACTGACTAAAGAATCTGAATGAGCTATATAAAGGGTATATCCCCTTCATTATAAACTAGAGATAAAAGTTTATGAATTAATGTAAAGAGAAAGTAAATTCTTGAAATTAACTCATTGTCTCCATTATTTTCATGCATTCCTATTTCTCAACCTTGTTAATAATATATGATCTCACTTATTTAATGGTTAAAATATGGTATTATTATTTTTAATGCAACTAGTTAGTTTGTGCTTTCTGCTAGGCTAATAAAGTTTGTTATGTAAGCACTGTTTTCATCCTGCTCTGTTAGTGAATGTGTTTAAGGAATTTTATTATAGGCAGCATTTTAAAGCATCTTTTTTAGATATTTGCATTATATTCATCATAGAATCCTCAATGCACTTATGATATTTTGGGTCTAAACACTAAGATTTCATAGCTGTTAGTTTCATTTGCATTATAATCAAAAAAATCAAAGGAGATATGTTGGTCTTTGTTATTAGAATGGAAATTTATTTTTTGCCCTATCTTATTACCTCCTTTTACTTTTTTTAACATGAATCACTTTAAATTAATTCTCATTATGTATATCCATTTATTTTTTTAATAGTTTACATTTATATTAAAAAATACAAAGTAATTTACATCATAATAAATTTAGGTAGAATGTGTCACTATCATATTCCTATTGTCCCTATAACAGGGTCTACTTATAGATTAGAAGGTGGTAACTACATAATATCTCATGCAAAACTAAGTGAATCCCCAATGTTTTTTAGGACCTACACTATAATATGAGAAATGTTATTCTGATGTTCACATTATGTCCTTGACACAAACGCACATCAATAGTTTGGAAGGACATGAGGATGAATCTAAATATTCTCAACATATTATTTCCTGTCATGCACTTTTAGGTATTAATACTCCTCCAAATATTAAGGTGGTGGATTTCCTCAAAAAATAAAATTTGACTATATTTGTTGACTTTGGGAGTACACACAAATTCATCAATAGTAATTTGGTTAATCAATTGAACTATTTTATTTACCCAACTCCATAATTTCAAATCCTAATTACAGATGGGGGTGTAGTTAATTTTTTTGGTAAATGCTATAGCATAAAGCTATGGGAGACTACCTATTATATTGTCTTATATTTTCAATTAACATGGATGAGGCTAACATTTTTTTTGGATTGTAATGGCTCACCACTTTATGCACATTTAAGATGAATTTTGAGTAACTATTCATGCTCATTCATTTAGAATGAAGGATATTTGAACTGCATGATTTATTCGTTAAATCTACATAATTATTTATTTTTCACTAAATGATTAAGATAATAAAAAAGGGTGCAAAGTAATTATTGTGTGACTATTTTCCATAGAATTTAAATCAAATAAAGAGTCTACCCATTTTTTTCTTATACACCCATTTGACTTATTTAACCTCTTTTCCTTTTGAAATGTCAACTAACTCCCAAGTTTGATTTCTCTCTATAGTAAAAAAAAATAGAATATGTAGGTTCAGGTGGAAAAGAACCAACAAGACTAAGTAAAAAAAATTGAGATTATGAGGATAGTGTAGACCAAATAACGGTGTTATAAATGTTTTAAATAAACATGCAAAAACAAATGAAATAAGGGAGGATATAGTTATAGAAATAAAACACAAAATTTTCATATATTATATTCAACTAAAATACTGTTACAACTTGTTTATAATGCATAAAATTGTACAACTACAATTGTTCAAAAGACTCACAATAGCAGAATTTCTATTTTTCATGCTTCAAATTTTCCATGTCAGGATTTAAATTTTCAAAGTTGGGCTTCAAATCTGATTTGCATCATCAAAATTCTTAGCATCCGATTTTACAATAGAAAACTTGTACAACTACAATTATTTAAAAGTCTCACAATAGTAGAATTTTTGTTTTCCATGTCAAGCTTCAAATTTTCTATGTGGGGCTTCAAAATCTAATTTTCATCATCAAAATTTTTAGCATCCAATTTTACAATAGCAAAATCTTTGGCTCTAAAATGATGTTATGATTGTTATCATAATTTTCTTAAAATTAAGACTTTTTCCTATGTGAAAAAATATACTTTCTAATAGAGTAATTACTAAATATAAAATATAATCCCTCAAAAGAATAAACTCACCATTAATTTCATGGAGTGGAGATTCATTGCAGCCAAAAGAACCTTACCATTATGGTAGGGCGATCTTCATGTATATTTTGATAGTGATCCCTAGATATTCCATGTTTAATTTAAATTTGATTGTCATTTTATTTAACATTTTGGCTTTTATAAATAGATGATAAAACTAAATTTGAAAGATGTCAAATAGTCTAAAGTCTATTTATATGTAAAAAAAGGTAACATTATCACTCTTGAATGATGACATTACAGTTAATAATGAACCCTTTATTAAATTTTAAATCATATCATCATTGACACCTTAGCATAATATGAATCATTTGAATGTCACCATTTTAATCTCTATAACATTAATTTAACACAATTTTGATATTCAACATTGACATCTTAGCACAAAATTAATTTCTCAAATAACACCACATTAATCTCACATTAACATGTTCAGAGAGTACTTAAACAAGGGTTTATTTCTTATAATGTGACTATTGGGTATTTTTTCCACCAATGAGGCTCTCAAATATGATTTGGACATCCAATAAGAACATAAAATATATTAATTATCCTAAAGTATTAATTATCTTAAAGTATTAATTTCTATGAACATGTAAATGATGTCAAGCAAATCTCACCATATCTAATTTAATATTACGAATTAAACATATATATTTAATTACTAATCAATGTTATAACTATTTTATTTTATTTATATGTTCCTTAGTCTCACCACATTCCAAGTAGAAAGAGAATTTAGACATCAATGGTTCCTTTTTAGGTTATAAGATGGTCTTTATTAGGTTATAAGCTAGTCTTTATTAGGTTATAAGTTGATCCTTTTGGTTGCTCTAGATGATTATCTATAATTTTTTAAATTTGAGATTATTAAATATATTAGTTAGTAATATTATTCGATTATAGTTATTAAAAAATGTCAATTTGAATCATCCTAACATTCATCCTTTGGGTCTCTATTGGTTTTCCACACAAAGAAATAAATAATAATTAAAAAAATAAGTGATAAATAACCCTAATCTCCATCATTTCATTATTCTAACCATTTAATAATAATAATCCAAGTAAACTATCTGAATCTTAGTGATTTCATAACATAAAGTGATAAAAAATAAACAAAAGGGACAAGCCAACACAAATAAATCACACATTTTAGATAGAGTAAAAAAATATATTAAACACTATTAAGATTAAATACCTAAAAATAAGGATTTATAGAAATGACAGTAACAAATATGGTCAACACTTTTAACACTCTACAACTTGCTCTATTTCAATATGTCAGTGCTCTACAATGTATATGTAGAAAAAACTAGGAATACGTAAGAAAAAGAATATATCTGATCAGACATGTTTGGCAGTTTTTGTTCCTTTTAAAAAAAATTTAAAATTATATGGACCCCATTTTCAAAATTAAATATTAATTTCAAATTTTTTGGGGACTCTTTCCTATTTATTAATGTAAATGTACCTTAGGATTAGTCAAGTTAGATTGGAGGAAGTTGATATATTAAAATGTTTAAATGTTTTTCTAAAGTGGTTAGTTTTTGTCTCCTCATAAAATGAAATATTTTTGAATGGAATGTTATTTTCCTAAATTCCTTATTCTTATTCAAGTGGTGATAAATAGAATTAAATTCATACTGATAAAAAGATTTAAACACTGTCACAATTCTATTGCAAATATTTTAACAATTTTATACAAGTCTAAATCTCTCTGAATCTAGATAAGTTTCTATCCTCTGACCATAAGAATAACAAGAATCCCTCTACCATTTACCAAAATTAACCATACCAATGTTTTTTTATACAATTCCATCTCTAAATAAATTTTAATGACTTGGCATGCAGGTTCAGAGTTGTTTATATATTTCACTTGAATTGCAATCAAATATTCTAAAACACATTTCATACTTAATATAATTTTAACTAATTCATGCACCCCTAATATTGAATTAAACAACCAAAAACCATTGATAGTGGTGGCTATCTAGGATTCATCTAAGAATTCTTGAAAGTGTAGATCTCTAACTATGGCTTGTAAATATGAGTTGTTTCATTTGACTAAGACTCAAAATAGTAACAACTACAAGATGGTTGTGTAACATTGACTAATTAATTTTTTTAGTAAACACTATCTATATGCATATTATAATATAATGAACTAATAAATCACATAATATAATTATCATAGTTTAATTCCATAGTGCATCCAACCAATTTCTATGCTTCTCCATAAATATGAATACAAGAAATTAACACAAGTATATGAAGTACAACATCACGAGTTATTTAAAATTATGAGAGGAGGACATTAGTTGGGCATTGAAAATCATATTGTAGCTACTCAACACTATCATAAGAAGATATGTTGGACATATTATGAATCTAGTAATTATTTTGTCTAGTGCATTTTGTAATATAACTTAATGTGGTGCTGTCATATTCATTGTTTGATTGGTATCACATTTTTGTCCATTCAGATTAACTTTGTAAGATAGCTTGATATTAAATTTTGTATTGAATGAGGCCAATTTAGTGCCCTCATACTTTATCTTATTTAATGCAATAAGTTTCATTTCTTGATCATGCTCAGGGTCAAATTTCATGTTTCTCATAAGTAAGAAATTTTAGTGACACAAAGTGTGGTGGCAAGGGGTGAAATGATACCTTTAATGTAAGAAGGTTATGCAAGACATTTTGTGAATTAAGTGATCCATATTTAAATTCCTTGTAGGTGTTCTTCTTAATGAGATAATTTTATTTCTCTAATTCTTTAATCATTTATAATGAGAATTATGAAAAAGACCCATCTTAGTTCAAAGTATTCATTGAAGTTGACATGAAGGGGGATGAGTATATATTCTCACTCTATGTACACTCAATTTTCGATGTGATTAATAGAATTAAAAGAGGAATTTCCTCTGTATTAGTCTATATCATATTTGATATCGAACCATTTCAGATGTCTATTATGTTATAAGTGTTTAAATTAATTGATAGAGTCACAAATGTAAATTAATTGATAGAGTCACAAATGTAAATTCAAGAATTGGTGAATTTTATCTCAAAGTTGTTCCCCAAAGGGGCTAAAAATTGACTCAAATACCTATTAAACAATTTAATAATGTAAATTAATTAATATAAATAAACTTGTTTAATAATAATAATTATAATAAATAATAAAAAATTTAATTATTTTTATATTTAAAAATTATGTTTATTATTATTTTTATTTATCATGTTTAAATATTTAAATATTTTTACTGAATAATTTGTGTAAATTGTTTTTTAGTGGTTAGTTTCTACCTCCTCATAAAATAAAACATTTTTAAATGGAATGTTATTTTAATAAATTCCTTATTCGTATTCAAGTCATGATAAATATCTAAGAATTAAATCTATAATGATAAAAATATTTAAATACTATCACGATTTCATTGCAAATATTTTTACTAATTTCTACTTGTGTAAATCTCTCTGAATCTAGATAAGGTTCTATCTTCCAATCATATAAATAATAAGAATACCTATGCCATTTACGGAAATGAACCATGCTAATTTTTTTAAACAAGTCCATCTCTAAATTAATTTTAATGACTTGGCATGCATGTTCAAAGTTGTTTATATATTTTACTTAAACTACAATCAATTGCTTAGAAAAATACATTTCATACTTAATGTAATGTTTACTAATTCATGTGCCCATGTTATTGAATTAAATAAGCACAAACCATTGATAGTGGTAGTTATCTATATTTCATCTAAGAATTCTTAAAAATGTAGATCTATAACTATGGATTGTAAATACGAGTTGTTTGATTTGACTAAGACTCAAAATAGCAATAACTTCCACATGGTTGTGTATCATTGACTAATTAATATTTTTATCAAACCTTATTCATATGTATGTTATAATAAAATGAACCAATAAATCACATAATATAATTATCATAGTGTCATTTTATGGTACATCCATCTAATTTATATGCCTCTCCATAAATGCGAATACAAGAAATTAAAACACCTTTATGTATATGAAGTAAAATATCACTAGTTATTTAAAATTATGATTGGAAGCCATTATTTGGGCATTAAAAATATTACTATAGATGATCAATAATACCAAAATAAGATATTGTGGACATAATGTGAATCTAGTGATTTTTTTATATGGTTCATTCCGTAATACAACTCAATGTGGCACCACCATGTTCATTATTTGATTGGTATCACATTCTGATTCATTTGGATCAACAATGTAAGATGATTTGATCTTAAATTTTGTATTGGATGAGGCCAATTTAGTGGCCCCATACTTTATCTTTGTCAATGCAAGGAGTTTCATTTCTCGGTCACATTTAGGGTCACCTTTCATATTTCTCACAAGTAGGAAATTTTAGTGCCACAAAGTGTGGTGGCAAAGGTTGAAATGATACCTCTAATGCAAGAGGGTTATGTAAGAAATTTTGAATCAAGTAAGGCATATTTGGATGCCTTTTAGCTATTTTTATTAATGAGAAATTGTTTTCCTCCAATGCTTTAATAATTTGTAATGAGGATTGTGAAAAAGGGCCACCTTGGTTCAAATAATTCATTGAAGTTGACATTAAGGGATATGAATAAATATTCTCACTCGATGTAAGCTCAATGTTTGATGTGATTAATGGAATTGAAAGAGGAATGTCCTTTGTATTGGTCTCTATCATATTTGATATATAACCATGTAAGATATCAATTGTGTTATGTGTTTAAATTAACTAATAGAGATTCAAGAAAGATGACTCACTATCACAAGTATTTAAATTGGTGAAAGTTATCTCAAAGATATTATAGGGGGACTAAAAATTAAGGATTCAAATCCCTATTAGATAATTTAATCATGTAAATTAACAAATATAAATAAACTTGTTTAAGAATAATTATAATAAATGATAAAAATTATAATTATTTTTATATTAAAAAACTATGTTTATTATTTATTTTTATTTATCATGTTTAAATCATTAAATATTTTTACTTAATAATTTATGTTTAAATTTTTTTTCAAAGTGGTTAGTTTTTTCCTCCTCATAAAATGAAACATTTTTGAAATGAATGTTATTTTACTAAATTCCTGCTTCATATTAAAGTGGAGATAAATAGAAGTAGTAAATCCATACCAATAAAAATATTTAAACATTGTCACAATTCCATTGAAAATATTTTGATTATTTTATACAAGTCTAAATCTCTCTGAATCTAGATAAGGTTCTATCCTCCAACCATAAGAATAAAAATAATCACTTTTCCATTTACCAAAATGAATCATGCCAATTTTTATATACAAGTCCACCTCTAAATCAATTTTAATGACTTGGCATGTATGTTTAGAGTTGCTTATATATTCCACTTGAACTATAATCAAATGTTCAGAAACACATTTCATACTTTATATAATTTTGACTACTTCATGTGTCCTTGATATTGAATTAAGCAACCAAAAATCATTGATAGTGGTAGTTATCTAGGTTTCATCTAATAATTCTTGAAAGTGTAAATCTCTAACTATGGCTTATAAATATGAGTTGTTTTGTTTGACTAGAATTAAAAATAGAAACAACTGATAGATAGTTGTAAAGCATTGACTAATTAATTTTTTTAGTAAACCTCATCCATATACATATTATAATATAATTCATTAATACATCACATTATATAATTATCATATTGTCACTCCATGGTGCATTCATCCAATTTCCATGCCTCTCCATAAATGTGAATAAAATAAATTAACACACGTTTATGTATATGAAGTACAACATCACTAGTTATGATAGGAAGCCATTAATTGGGTATTAAAAATCTCAATGTAACTTCCAAATACTTCCACAAGAAGTTATGATAGACATATTGTGAATCTAGAAATTTTTTTGCATGGTGCATTATGCAATATAACTCAATGTGGCATTGTCATGTTTATTGTTTGATTGGTATCAGATTTTGTTTCAATCAGATTAACTTTGTAAGATGGATTGATCTTAAATTTTGTATTGGATGATGCCAATCTAGTGGTCCCATACTTTAGCTTGTTTAATGTAATAAGTTTAATTTCTTGATCATGCTCAAGGTCACCCTTCATATTTCTCATAATTAGGAAATTTTACTCCCAAAAAGTGTGGTGACAAGGGTTAAAATGATACTTCTAATGTAAGAGGGTTATGTAAGACATATTATAAATCAAGAAGGCCATATTTGGATACCTTTTAGGTGTTCTTCTTAATGAGAGAATTTTTTTATTCCAATGCTTTAATCATTTATAATGAGGATTGTGAAAAAGTCCCTCTTTGGTTCAAAGTATTCATTGAAGTTGACATCAAGAGGGATGAATATATATTCCCCCTCAATGTATGCTTGATGTTTGATGTGATTAATGTAATTGAAAGATGAATTTCTTCCATTTTGATCTTTATTGTATTTGATATCTAACCATGTTTGATGTCTATTGTGTTATAATTATTTAAATTAACTGATAGCATCACAAGTGTAAATTTGATAAAGGTGACTCCCTATCATAGGTATTTGAATTGGTGAATTTTATCTCAAAGGTATTCCAGGAGTACTAAAAATTGAGTCAAATTCCTATTAAGAAATTTAATCATATAAATTAATAAATATAAATAAAATTGTTTAATAATAATAATTATAATAAATGATAAAATATTGTAATTATTTTTATATTTAAAGACTATTTTTATTATTTATTTTTATTTATAATATTTAAATATTTTTACTAAATAATTTATGTTAAAAAAATTTTAGAGTGCTTAGTTTCTACCTCCTCATAAAATATACATTTTTGAATGGAATGTTATTTTTCTAAATTCTTTATTCATATTCAAATGTTGATAAATAGAAGAAGTAAATCCATAGTGATAAAAATATTTAAACACTATTATAGTTCCATTCAAAATATTTTTACTATTTTCTACAAGTCTAAATCTTTCTAAATCTAGATAAGGTTCTATCCTCTAACCATAAGAATAACAAGAATCCCTCTGTCATTTACCAAAATGAACCATGCCAATTTTTATACACAAGTCCACCTATAAATCAATTGTAATGGCTTTGCATGCATGTTCTGAGTTGTTTGTTTATTCCACTTGAACTACAATCAAATGTTTAGAAACACATTTCATACTTAATATAATTTTGACTACTTCATGGGTCCTTGATATTGAATTAAATAACCACAAACTGTTGACAGTGGTAGTTATTTAGGTTTCATCCAAGAATTCATGAAAGTGTTTATCTCTAATTATGTCTTGTAAATATGAGTTGTTTTGTTTGACTTAGACTCGAAATAGAAACAACCACTAAATAGTTATGTATCATCAAGTAATTTTTTTATAGTAAACCTCATCCATATGCATATTATAATACATTGAACTAATACATCACATAATATAATTATCATAGTGTCACTTCATGGTGCATCCATCCAATTTCCATGTCTCTCCATAAATTTGAATATAATAAATTAACAAGCCTTTTTGTATATGAAGTACAACATCACTAGTTATTTAAAATTGTGATAAAAAAACCATTAGTTGGGTACTAAAAATATTATTGTAGCTTCTCAATACTAATATAGTAAGATATGGTCGATATATTTTGAATCTAGTAATTTTTTTGTGTGGTGAATTATGTAATATAGTTTGATGCGACACTGCCATGTTCATTATCTGATTAATAACACATTTTGGTTCATTTGAATTAACTTTGTAATATGGCTTGATCTTAAATTTTGTATTAGATGAGGCCAATGTAATGACCCCATACTTTAGCTTATTAAATTCAAGGAGCTTCATTTCTCAATCATGTTCAGGGTCATCCTTCATGCTTCTTATAAGTAGGAAATTCCAGTGCCACAAAGTGTGGTGACAAGGGTTGAAATGATAACTCTAATGCAAGAGAGTTATGCAAGACATATTGTGAATCAAGTGGTCCATATTGGATGCCTTTTACATGTTCTTCTCAATGAGATATTTTTTCCTCCAATGCTTTAATCATTTATAATGAGGATTTTGAAAAACCCCCACCTTGGTTGAAAGTATTCATTGAAATTGACATCAAAGGGGATGAATATATGTTCCCACCCTATGTATGCTCAATGTTTGATGTGATTAATGGAATTGAAAGAGGATGTCTTATGTATCAGTCTTTAACATATTTAATAGCTAACCATGTCAAATGTCTATTGTGTTATAAGTATTTAAATTAACTAATAACACAAGTGTAAATTAAAGAAAGGCAACTCTCTATCATAGGTATTTGAATTGGTGAATTTTATCTCAAAGTTATTTTAGGTGGTCTAAAAACTGAGCCAAATCCCTATTAGACAATTTAATCATGTAAATTAATAAAAATAAATAAACTTATGTAATACGAATAATTATAATAAATAATAATTGTTTTTAATTATTTTTGTATTTAAAAACAATGTTTATTATTTATTTTTTTATATCCTATTTAAATATTTAAATATTTTTACTAAATAATTTATGTTTAAATGTTTTTCCAGAGTGGTTAATTTTTGTCTCCTCATAAAATGAAACATTTTTTAATCAAATGTTATTTTAATAAATTGCTTATTCATATTCAAGTGGTGATAAATAAAAGAAGTAAATCCATACTGATAAAAAGATTTAAACACTCATAATTTCAATGCAAACATTTTAACTATTTTCTACCAGTCTGAATCTCTCTAAATCTAGATAAGATTCTATCTTGAAACCATAAGAATAACAAGAATCCCTCTGCCATTTACCAAAATGAACCATGATAACTTTTATATACAAGTCCATCTCTAAATCAATTTTGATGACATGGCATGTATGTTTAGAGTTGTTTAAATATTTCACTTGAACTACAATAAAATATTCAAAAATGCGTTTCATACTTAATATAATTTTGACTACTTCATGTGTCCTTGATATTGAATTAAATAACCACAAATTGTTGACAATGGTAGTTACTTAGGTTTCATCCAAGAATTCCTAAAAGTGTTTATCTTTAATTATGGCTTGTAAATATGAATTATTTTTTTTGACTAAGACTCAAAATAGAAAAAATTGCTAGATGGCTATGTAGCATCAACTAATTATTTTTTTAGTAAACCTCATCCATATGCATATTATAATACAATGAATTAATAAATCACATAATATAATTATCATAGTGTCACTCCATGGTGCATCCATCTAATTTACATGCCTCTCCATAAATTTAAATACAAGAAATTAACACACCTTTATGTATATGAAGTACAACATCACTAATTACTTAAAATTATGATAGGAAACCATTAGTTGGGTATTGAAAATCTTACCGTAGCTTCTCAATACTACTAAAGTAAGATATATTGGACATATTGTGAGTCTAGTGATTTTTTTGTTTGGTGAATTATGTAATATAGATTGATGTGGTACTGCCATGTTCAATGTCTAATTAATATCACATTTTGTTTCATTTGGATTAACTTTGTAAGATGGCTTGATCTTAAATTTTGTATTAAACAAGGTCAATGTAGTGGCCCTATACTTTAGCTTGTTTAATGTAAGGAGTTTCATTTTCCAATCATGTTCAGAGTCATCATTCATGTTTCTTATAAGTAGGAAATTCTAGTGCCACAAAGTGTGGTGACAATGGTTGAAATGATACCTCTAATGCAAGAGGGTTATGGAAGACATATTGTGAATCAATTGGGTCATATTTGGATGCCTTTTAGGTGTTCTTCTCAATGAGATATTTTTTCCTCCAATGCTTTAATCATTTTTAATGAGGATTGTGAAACCTCCCCACCTTGGTTGAAAGTATTCATTGAAATTGACATCAAAGGGGATGAATATATGTTCCCACTCTATGTACGCTCAATGTTTGATGTGATTAATGGAATTGAAAGAGGATTTCCTATGTATCGGTATTTAACATATTTAATAGCTAACCATGTCAAATGTATATTGTGTTATAAGTATTTAAATTAACTAATAACACAAGTGTAAATTAAAGAAAGGCATCTCTCTATCAAAGGTATTTGAATTGGTGAATTTTATCTCAAAGGTATTTTAGGGGGCCTAAACATTGAGTCAAATCCCTATTAGACAATTTAATAATGTAAATTAATAACAATAAATAAACTTGTTTAATAAGAATAATTATAATAAATGATAAAAAAAATTAATTATTTTTATATTTAAAAATTATGTTTATTATTTATTTTTATTTATCATGTTTAAAGACTTAAATATTTTTACTAAATAATTTATGTTTAAATGTTTTTCAGAGTGGTTAATTTTTGTCTCCTCATAAAATGAAACATTTTTTAATCGAATGTTATTTTACTAAATTGCTTATTCATATTCAAGTGGTGATAAATAGAAGAAGTAAATCCATACTGATAAAAAGATTTAAAAACTATCACAATTTCATTGAAAATATTTTAACTATTTTCTACAATTCTAAATCTATCTAAATCTAGATAATATTCTATCTTCCAACCATAGGAATAACAAGAATCCCTCTACCATTTACCAAAATAAACCATGATAATTTTTATATACAAATCCAACTCTAAATCAATTTTAATGACATGGCATGTATGTTCAGAGTTGTTTATATATTCCACTTGAACTAAAATCAAATGTTTAGCAATACATTCCATACTTAATATAATTTTGAATACTTCATTTGCCCCTAATATTAAATTAAACAACCACAAACCATTGATAGTGTTAGTTATCTAGGTTTCATTCGAGAATTTCTAAAAGTGTAAATATCTAAATATGACTTATAAATATGTGTTATTTCATTTTATTAAGACTCAAAATAGCAACATTTTTTAGATGGTTGTGTAGAATTGACTAATTAATTTTTTTAATAAACCTCATCGATATGAATATTATATTAAAATGAACTAGTAAATCACATAATATAATTATCATAGTGTGACTCCATGGTGCATCCATCCAATTTCCATGCCTCTCCATAAATGAGAATACAAAAAATTAACACACATTATGTATATGAACTACAACATTAGTAGTTATTTAAAATTATGATAGAAAGTCATTAGTTGGGCATTGAAAATTATTATAGATACTCAATACTACCACAAGAAGATATGGTGGACATATTTTGAATTTAGTAATTTTTATGAATGATGCATTATGTAATAAGTTTGATGTGGCACTGCCATGTTTATTGTTTTATTTGTATCACATTTTGTTTCATTTATATTAACTTTGTAATATGGCTTCATCTTAATTTTTGTATTGGATGAGGCCAATTTAGTGGCCCCATAGTTTAGCTTGTTTAATGAAAGAGTTTCATTTCTCAGTCATGTTTAGGGTCACCCTTCATGTTTTTCATAAGTAAGAAATACCATTGCCACAAAGTGTGGTGACAAGGGTTGAAGTTATACCTCTAATTTAAGAGGGTTATACAAGACATATTGTGAATCAAGTGGGCCATATTTGGATGCCTTTTAGGTGTTCTTCTCAATGAGATATTTTTTTCCTCCAATGTTTTAATCATTTCTAATGACAATTGTGAAAAAACCCCACCTTGGTTTAAATTATTCATTAAAGTTGACATCAAAGGGGATGATTATATGTTCCCACTTGATGTACACTCAATTTTTGATGTGATTAATGGACTTTAAAGAGGATGTCCTCCACATTTTTCTTTATCATATTTGATATATAACCATATTAGATGTCTATTGTGTTATAAGTGTTTAAATTAACTAATAACACAAGTGTAAATTCAAGAAAGGTGACTCTCTATCACATGTATTTGAATTGGTGAATTTTATCTCAAAGTTATTCTAGGGGGCCTAAAAATTGAGCGAAATCCCTATTAAACAATTTAATCATGTAAATTAATAAATATAAATAGAATTATTTAATAAAATTAATTCTTTTTATATTTAAAAAATATGTTTATTATTTGTTTTTATATATTGTGTTTAAATCTTTAAATATTTTTACTAAATAATTTATGAATCATCTAATATATTTCTATTTAAATGCATTGCCTGAAACCCAAACCTAAAATCACATTATAAAAAATTAGTATTTTTTTTCCTTTATTTTTTTAAAATAATTTTCTTTTTTAGAATAAAAATGATTAGACTGTTTGTGATGTAGGGTACTCTCATATAATCATTTTTTTATAAATATTATGTATTATTTCTCTTTTTTTTAATATATAAATTTACTTTTTAAAAAAATTGTGAAAACAAAAACATAAAATAATTTGACAATCTAATCTTTCAAATTCCAAAGAAGTTATGTTTTAAAATTACATCTTTAAAAAAAATAAAGAATAATTATAGTTTGTTTAAATGTATAAATTTATAACATTGAATAGTCATCCGCGTTGTATGGAGTTGATGAGTGATAACTGTTCTTTATTTGTAAAAGAAAGCTTTTATGTCCCTCAGGAATTGTATTAATGTCATGAAAATAATAACAAAAAATTTCAAAAGACATTTTCAAACAAGAAACACAATTTATGAAAACAATTTGGAACCAACCTTCCATATTAAAAAAAACCAACCTAAAAAATGCAAACCAAAATAGCACAAATTCTAGTCTAAAAATATCATCCAAAATACTTTAGAATACCTTTGTATATACAAAATAAATCCATTTTAAAATACATACTTCCACAACCAAAGGTTCAGTACTTCTGCAAATGAATACATTATACAAAATTTGAGCATATTCAACTAAGTCCACACTAAATTAAACATTGACCTTGTTACTATGAGATATTATATATAAATCATTCCATTTAAAAAAATATTTTCTTCATTTAATCATAGTCCACTCATTATATCCGACCTCCAAGGAAAGAAGCTTTTGATCAAGCCAACTATGAGGTCCATTGTCCACTACTAATGAAGCATTGGGTGTTCCAACAACTTCTTTATAAGGGGATACAAGATCTTGAGAAGATGATTTCAAGGAATAATTACCATTCAAGGAAGAGGCTTAAATATTTCCCTAATCAAAACCAATTGTAGGTGTATTTTATAAAATTGAGGAAGCCTTTAGAATTAAAATATAATATTTAGGAACCGAGCCAAGAATAACCTTAAGATAGCCATGGGAGAAATATGATCCATCATCATTGGAGAGCTATATCATGTAGAAGAAGAGTAGTAATTTTAATCACAATATTTGGATTTTTCTAATTATTTAACCATAAATTATATCATATCTTGATCTATATAATTAACCAATAAAAAATGTTGGTGAAAAGTACTTTTCTCTTTTAACAATGCAATGTCCATAACTTTATTTTCAAAATTAAAAGCTTTCTTCTTTTGGAGATAATCAGTGACATGACTTATATAAAAATTATATATGTATCTAAGTGTGACCCATCAAAATGGTTAACCCCCGTGTACAATAATCAATATTAAACACCATTTTTTTCAGCAATCCATTGAATAAATCCATTTCCACACAGATTTGAGAAAATGCCAATTAAGTGTAGTATATAGTTTCTCTAAAAAATAGAAACACATTTTCCTAGTTTATTCCCAATTTCTTTAAGGTAATGCATCCCCAAAAAATTAAGGATAAAGATTGGAAAATTTTACCCATAACAAGGCCATTGAAATAATTATGGGTTAAGGGGTCAAAATTAAGGAACCAAGGATTTAGAAAGGAATAGATACAACCTAAGGTCAAGCAACTAAATTTAAAATCATTTTTATATCCATATTTGATTTATAAATAATAATGACATAATTTTTTTCAAAATATCATTGATCATGAATCTATGCATGAATATCAGTTCGAGATGACTAAAACTTATAAAACCTACAAGTGATCTTGAAGGACAAAGATAAAGAATTATTGGAACTATAGGAAGAGAAGAGTTACAATCAATATTAGAATGAAAAATCAATCCACAAGGTAAAGAGCCTTGGGCCCTCACCAAGAGAAGAGATATAGAACCTTGCACAATGTTAAAAATAGTGGAAATATATCCTTGGTAAGATAAAGAATGCATAAAGAACTTGAAAAATTAAGTCAACCTATTCCAAGGAGATTTACAATGATAATGAAGAAAAATTAAAAGAAAGAAAATACCTATTACCTTCTCAAGTGACTCCATCATCCAAAAGTGGTTCCAAGTGTGTTTTTCCTCTTGATCTAGTGTTCTTATCTTTATCAACAATGGATGTCAAGCTCCTCCATCATCTCAAGATCACTATGCATAACCTATAATCATCATAAGAAATATAATCTATGCCTATCAATTGAAGCTTGCAAATAAAACATAATGAACAACACAAAGATTGAGCACTACTTACATAGTCTTTAAGGACCTCAAGTCAATGTACTTCAAACAATGCGGTAAATGGATCATAATGGTATAAAATACCTATAATGAAAATAGTGTATAGGGATTCCCCCAAGAGACAAGGCATGGTAATGAAAAATGGTAAATGGAAAAAGGGTTATGCTACTCCTATTGATATGGAGATGCACATCCTAGTAAACATGTGAGATAATAAAAATGATCAATTATAAAAATTGCTATCCAACACCCTTCTAAAATTACTATTTTTTTAAGAACTTGCTATAAATTTGGATCTTAATAATGTATTCTTGATCTCCCTTGGTCATTTATTTTGCTTCCTTCAAGCATTGAAATAAGATATATTTGTAGTGTCTGTAAAGGAAAGTACTACCAAGGATGTTAGATAAATGATATAAGTGGGTAATGAATAGGTGGATGATAATGGAATGTATAATGAATGGGAAACAAATGAATATTGGAACTTTTAGTCACATGTAATATTATTGATTCTAGATTCGACATAATTTTGGTTGTGGTAGGGCCAAAGACCTCTGAATATGCTCTTGGTATGACCACTAAATTTTTCTATTATTTCATCTTGATAGCAATTACCATCTAATTATGTTATAGATTGGAAGCTATGATGTCTTCAGTAAGAAGTAAAGAACTTTTGTGCTCAATTGTAAGTGCATCAATGAGGTTTTCACCAATGAATTTGTCTTGATTAACCCAAGTGCCCCTAATATGGTTTCACGAAGAGATGTTAACATTTAAATTTCATTGTCTTTTACTGCCTTCAAATTTTTTTCACTAAAATATGTTGATTTTACTCTTATATTGTCCCATAATGCCTCTAAAATGGTTTCATTAGGAGATTATTCTTATTTAGAATGAATTTGGTCCTGGTCCCCTTGATATTTTGTAAATGGTATGTTGCCATGGATGGTATTCAACAAAGTATGATTCTGTCAGTCCCAATTGATGCCTGTGAGAGGTGTAATGTCAATATAATGGCTATGTTAGATGGGGGTAATGGAATTATGAAAGGTAGCATAATACTCATAAAATACACTAGGATGATTTGTGTTGATGCTAAAGTAATGCTCCTCCAAAACCATAGAAGGATCACAAATATATTCAAATTGATCCACAAGGTAGTTGTAACCAATGTTGTAATAGCCATATTTTTACTATGTTTCTGAAGCTAATTCCAAGTCAAGGGACTCTAATTTTGATATCAGTGTTGACAATGATTCTACTTTTGATGTTAACTTTGATATTGATTCAAAAAGGAAACCTGACTCTAATGTTGTTTCTTTATTTGATGTGGCTATTTCCATAATGAGGTTGTGTTAAATGTTTGGTATCAAATAAGTAATGGCCTATGATGGCATAATGGGTTCCTTTAAAAATTGATTCATCCAAGAATGGTTCAACATATACTAGTTCATCTAAGTGAAGCCTATCAAAGAGATCTAGAGGGACAACTCATCATAATCTTATCCATCAAAAGGAGACTCCTAAATGAGTGGAAAAATATCAAGAAATTACTTTACAAAGATTAGCTTGTCAAGGATATGAGGCTCTTTAAAAATAAGTAAAACATGAATAGGTGATTCATCATAGGTTGACTTATCATAAATGGGTGTTTCAACAATAACATCATGATCTTGGTTTACAATTATTTTGAAAATATCAATCTTAAACATGTTTTGGTCCTCATAAGATGGCTCTTAGAGAGGTAATGGTTATTGTTGAGGTTCATAGACTAGTACATTTTTTCTAAAGAGGGGAACATTTAGTTTAGTGTGAACAATGGTTTATGGTTCAATAATGAGATCTCCAAAATTTAGACTATCAAATAAGGGAACAACAAAATTAGGTTTGTCAAATGCATATTCATCAATAATAGGATCAATAAATATAGATGATGGGCCTAGAATGGTAATGACAGGATGCCACATAGTTTGGTTATTCACACAAACCAAAAGAGGTGGTCCTAAAATGGTAACCTTTATGCATTGTGGAGCTGGATTGCTCACAAAATCTGAAGGAAAATAGCCAAAAATGGTAACATTCACACATTGTGAAGCTTGATCACTCACACAAGCTGAAGGGTAATAACCTAGAATGGCAACCTTCAAGTGCAATTCACAAATCAAAAGAGGATATCCCAAAATAGTAACCTTGAGTGTGGCATGTAGATTGAGGGGGAAGGATGGGGATGACACACAAAAATCAACATGGATTGGATTGGTTTTTAACAAATAGGCTCAAAGAGGGTGACATCCTCAAACAAAATGGAGTGTTCATGTTCACCATAAAAATGCTTTACCTCACAACTAAGGCCACAAGAGACCCCATTATGAGTGTACTGTAATGTCATGTCTAGAAAGGTTTATTCTCTATATTTGCCAAGATTTTAGACTATGTTATGCAAACGTTTAATCAAGGTATGGATTTTGATCTTTCTTCTAAATAAATGACTATGGCACCAAAGACAATATAAAAGGAGGGTGGTGTGGAACCACATAGAATTAGAAGAATGATGTTCACAAATTTACTCAACTTTGGGTAAAGTTGAAATCATATGAATTAGAAGAGGGTATGATAACTCAAAAATTCAAGTTGAAAATTAGTAAATTGAAGCTTAAATTTTTGTGATACATTAATACCATAAAATCTACTCCAACTTTGATGATTTGATACTAGAAAACTAGAATAAAATCTTCGGATTAGGAAAGAGATAATATGAACCAAGAAATGTATGATGTGAAAACATGCTAGAATTCCTAAGTATAAAAATAGAACCAAATGGGAAACATAATGCCACCACATGGTAATAAGAAGGGTAGTATAAAATATGTCCAAGGACTCAAAGCGTGAGTGATACACAATATGACTTTAGTCTACCAATGATGAGAATGATAATGATTCTATAAATAGCCTTCAATCCAAACTAGAAACTAAACCCAAGTTCCCTCAAGTCAAGTGCAAATGGTGAACCCAACTTAACATATGAACCTTATAAACTTAGAAAAGTGTGATTTCAAATTTTAACTATCAATGAAGGACTTAAGAAAATTTGGGAATTGATTTAGACTCAAATGGGCAGCATAATTTTACCAATTAGATGATATGACATAATGTTTAAGATGATAAATTTGAGCAGGAAAAATATTTATTTTCACCTGGACAGCTTAACACCTCCTTATTCAAGAAATTGTAGATAATGTGTTCGGTTATTGATGTGTGTTTACAAGAAATTTTTGACTCAAGTCAATGACCAAATAAGCTAAAATGACTAAAATAGACCAATTCAACTAAGTAATCATATTAAAGCCCTAAAACTAACAAGGTTACATGATATTATTAAATTTCATCTTTATACATGCACTTGAGAGGAAATTAAGTGTTCAACCAAAATAAAAGTGTGTAATATAGTAGGTTATTTTACACCTCCCTTATTTTAAGTAATAATACAATGACATGAACCTTGGGGCACAACTCGCATCAATAATATTTCCATGACAAGTGGGGTTTGTCTAAAACTCTATAAGTTATGACCATCTATATTGTTCCCATGTGTATAAACTCATGTTTGCACATAGGATAAGCAACATGTCAATTAGATCCATGTCAAATGGCTTGTTGTGAAAAGGTCGTATCTTTTTTATAACAAGTACATATGTCACTTGCTCAGTTGACTGTGATGTCCTAAATAATCATACATTCCAATTTGGCTTGCCACTAATGAAGATGGTTTAACCACTCAAACCATCGTCCTAATGGGGTAGTCCCAATTTATCTACCCCATCCATATAGAGGATTTGAGCATAATATTGGGAGATGAATTGCTGGGTCAAAGCTTCCCTAAAGAGCTCATGGGAGGTAATGATATCCCTCTCATAAGCCAAAATTCATGAAATAAAATCCAAGTAAAAATACTTTATAGGTTATTTTTAGATCACCCAAACTATGTAGATTTTTGGGAGAGCCTAGACAACTTCTTTTTTATGCCTTGGACAAAGACATAATATGCAATAAAAATGGTGATTTTTATCATCCAAGTTCCTTATAGGGGAATGGAGAGAGCATACATACACAAATTCCTTTTTATTCAAATAATTTAACAAAATAAATGATAGATGACTTACACAAAAAAAACTTTGAATTGAGTTTTGTTTTAAGTACCAAATTGAAGTGTTTGGATATGTTCTTTGGCCCGTTGGCCTTAAGTTCCAAAAATATTTGAAAAATAATCATAAAAAATTCAATATAAACCTGCAATTTTCCCTTTTAAGCACCAAAGGAAAGTTCCTAGTTCTTTTTAAGCACCAAAAAGAGGTTGAAAATACATAATTGAGCTCAAATTGATCACTTTCCATGCTAGTCCTACATAAAAATTTAGATAGTCTTGTTTAGCTTTGAAGCGCTTTTTGCTTTGAGACAAGTAACTTTAGAAAACATGCTCTTGGGTCTACATTTTTTTTAAAACACAAAGACCGACATCGATCACTATTGACCAGTGTCGATTCGTGTAAGACCATTGCTAGTCGAAACCCAACCATCACTAGTTGAAAACAACTACCAACAATCACATGTGAACCTGAAGGTAAAAATGTTATCCATAAAAATATTTGTTATGATAAAATCTCCAAAATTTAAGCTTATGGATCAAAACTATCTTCATAATAGAGACTTACAAAACTCGAATTGATAGAAACAAACTTGAATAAAATCTTAAAATGTAAATTTTTAGTCATATTTCCCCTACAACCCAACCGATCGTGGTTGGACCTAACCATCACCGATCATTGAAAACCAATACCAGTCGCTATGTAACCTATGTATTAAAAATGAGCTAAAAATGATGTGGTTGCAAAAAATACATTAGAAAAATGGGGAAATGAGCTAAAAATGATGTTTAAGGACTTTTTAATGACTAAAATGAAAATGTAAAATTTTCACAATGTCTTCCTTGCTTGAATGGACTCCACTATCCCACTCGGTGTGGCAAGATGTAGGACTGGATTACAAATATTTTTAGTCAAACATTAGTCATGTAAACACAAAGAATTCATTAAATAATTAACAACTAGGCCAACCTATTCCAATAGGGTTTGCAAATGATAATGTAGAACAATTGAAAGAAAGCAAATACCTATTATCTTCCCCAAGTGACTACACCATCCAAGAGTAGTTTCATGTATGTTTTTGCCCTTGATCTAGTGTTCTTGTCTTTGTCAATAATGGATTCCAAGCTCTTACATTATCACAAGATCACTAAGCATAACCTAGGTTCATGATAAGAAATGTAATCTATGCCTATTAATTGAAGCTTGAAAATAAAACACAATGATCAACACAAGTAAACATTATGGAGATAATTCTACATTATAAGTTCATAATATTTTAACTATAAAAAGATGTTTTATGCCCTAAAAAAGATGTGTAATGCCCTTTTATTTATATATTTTCCTAATGGTTTAAGATTAACCATAACCACCCATATAAAAATTTAGATGTGTGGCCATGAATTAATCTAATATTTACAATTAAATCCATAAAAATATTTATAATTATTTGGGAGGAAGGGGCATTAATTAGGCATGGGTGCCCATAAACCTAATATTTGTTGCATTTATGGATTGAGGATGCCACCTCAAAAATCATGTCACTAGGTGATACAGATATTAAGAATAAATTTCCAATAATGAAATAATTAATAACCTCCATGGAAAATACACTTAATCTCTTGATTTGAATTAATTAAATTAAATAGGATTAATCAATTTTAGTGCAATTATTTAGAAATTGGTGCTCAATTAATATAAATGGCCAAAAAGTCATATTATTAATAAATAATATAAGTCAAGAAGAATTACAAGGTGATGTTAGATGCATACAAACCATGATCCCATTTAGTATGTTGTTGACACAAAATAACAAAGGTACGTGATGTGTACTAATGAATTTAAAGAAACTAGTGATAGAGAGCACAAAAAATATGAAATCATCATTTTGACTCAAAATAAATTTATCAAAGTTAGGAATCACATAAAATGCATTACCCAATTTAGAAATACATTAGCCTAAATCGACACTTGTATATGATAAGCTCGAACCATTTATCACACTTTTAGTAATTTTGGTCTAAATTGTGCATTTAAGTGTAATTCGAGTAAGATTGATAATTTTAACACAAATAGTGTTAGGAATTAGATTCTATTATCATATATCTTTGGATGTTTTAGATCTATGCCTATTTTCTAGCTACTCAAACACTTGCATCCTAGTAAGACACCTACAACAATGTAAGTGTCCTACCCTGACATAAGTGTTCAATGGCATAAATTCATTCAATTTACAAATGTAACATATACATATGGTCAAGCTAAGTGCTTTAAGGCAATATTGTCTCCAAAGGGATTGGTATAAATATAGGATCAATCCTCATTGATTTTTCACCTACAAACTTCTTACCTACTCACATAAAAACTTAAAAAATGCATTCAATCAAGCACTCAAGTGAGCAAAGCTTCCCTATTTACATATCAGTCAAATAGATAACACATCTACAGGTCTGGTTTACTAAAAGATCATTCCATGAGCCATATTTATCAATTTACAATCTAGGTCACTATTTGTACTTGCTTATCACACAATACATGATACACACACAAATCAAAACATAGGGGAGAACTAAATAATTTTGAGTCCCACTTCAAAATATTAGATATGTAGGTAGTACTCATTGGCATAGGGGTATTTGGAGTAGATCAACAACATTTACACACTAACCCATTTTTCCATAATAAATATAAAGATGAAGAACTAGGGGTTTTCTATTTTAAATGGAGTGATAGTCCATGACCAAGACTTGAATTCACTAGAATGAATGTGACATAGAACTTAGAAGTATCCATGTGGTCACATCTAGATTCACTGGTATATTATATTGGACACTTACATCCAAGTCAGACATAAGAGTCAATGTAATTGTCCTAGGTTAACATAAGTATTTATAGATATACATGTACAATTACCATAATTAGGGGACTGATTCAGAATTTACATCCAATCTAATTTCTTTCCATTCTATATCTAGATTTGTATTAGCATCATAACTAAGTATCTTGTTTTCATTATCATTGTAATATATAGCATATTACTAATTTTCAATTTTATCATATCTCAACATAATAAATTTAATAGATGTCTATCTAAGTTTTGAAATTAACTGGTCTAATTTAGAGATGTTCTAACATCTTTGTGCCCTAGGTTATGTTCACCCCTTTAATCATAGATTCCTCAATCTAGATTTAAAATTTTGGTGAACCCAACCTTTCATCAACAAAACACTATATATTGATCTTGGGTTCCATAATTATTTGATACTGATTTCTAATTTTAATTTTTTAAATAAGTTTTTATAGGTTTAAAATCAAATTTCATTTCCTATTAACATGTTCATTATGGATGCATGTGTAACTAGTTTTATATGACAATTTATGGTTACAAAAATAATTTACTATTGTAATAAACTAATCCAAGGTATCAACCAAAGAAATAAGTATATCTATCACTATAATGAGAGAGGGTTTAAAAAAATAGTAAAGGATGCTCAACAAATTATTGGGTGCATGATAGGGTATCTATTATGATTTTTGTAAAAAAATGCGGTACCTCTTCAAATTTATGATGTTTGACCTAATCATAATGTACTGTTAAAAAAATATTAGTTTTAAAACTAGATTCAAAATGATTTAATTCATGTTCTTAAAGTATCTTCAAATTTTGAGTGTAGGTTTCACATTTAATCTGTACAAGTTGAGGTTTCTTATTTTTTAGAAAAAAACATGTCCACTTAAGACCCCATTTCGGTAACCCAATTCCATGCAGTTACCCTATCCCTTATAAACTAATCCCTACAATCCCATAATTCCTCCACACCCCCATATTCACTATGTCCCTCTATAATCATTCTTTTAAATAGATTTGTAATCCATGTCTCACCCACCTTCGCCCGTTAAGATTATGGATGAGGCTAATCTTGTGGATCCTAAAATTTTTATGGATATTAATCTTAACCCTAATCATGTTGTAAACTCTATCAAGTATTTCACCCCTTCTCCTCTTGCTTATTTGATAAAATATACTCCCTTCCCTCTCCCTAATCGGGGTCTTTTGATGCCCCTCTATTGTTTTATAAACCCTTGGAGCTTTCGAGTTGAGATTTTGACTCTAATTTCATCCTTGATACTTTATGGGAAAAATAAAAAATAGGGGGATAAATAGAGGATGGATAACATGAACAATGGGGAGATGAAATTTGAATATAAATAACTCAAAGATGTGAGTGAGTATAATAAAATTTATTTGAAAAGAAACAAAGAAGTGAGATCTAGTAGTGATGAGCTTTAGTTTGTTTTCATGAACAACAAAAGGAATGAGATATGTGAGTATCCCATAGAATAATTGATCGATTTGAACGAGGGTATGAAGGTGATAGTTTTCTTTCCATAATAAGGAGACACATTATTCAATTATGGAAAATAAATAATGACAAAAGTCTGATCTATTAGAGAGTTAAAATTAGAAATAATGTGTTTTCTCTAATCTAGCAGGGCATAGTGAGGATATTTTGTAAATTGTGTTTCATGCATTTCAGTTTTCATAACTAGGTCATCATCCTATAGAGACTCATCAAAAGGTAATGAATTTAAGTGGTTCTCAGACACATAAGGCCTCTTATTGTGGTTCTTGGACTTAATAATAATTTGTTTTGGGTCCTAAAAACCTTCTTCATCAAGGGTTTCCTTAGGGTTTTCATACACAAAGAGTTTTCTATCCTTTGATAAATTCCCATACTCATTGCAAAGTTTACACCTAAAATAAGTGTTATCTTAATCAAATTTGTGTTGTAAGACCCCATCCCCATATTAGAAAGTATTATTTTTAGGAAGGAGATTGTTAAAATTTATCAAAACCTAGATTCTTGCATAGAAAATGTCCTTAAAATGCAAATAAGTATCAATAGTGATTATAAAAGTGCCAAGGGTATTACCTATTACCAAAAAGATATAAGGGTTCTAGAATTTAGTTGCTAATCTAAAATGTCTAATGCATACCGGTCCCATAGAAGGTAAAGCTTCTTCAATCTTGAAAAGAGAGTGTCATGGCTTCATAAATAAATGAGCTCATCCCATAAACCAAGGACCACCTTGGAAAACCTTGTGCCTATCCTACTCATGAGCAAATATCACAAGGAAATATCCATTAAGGTAAATAGAGATTTGATATTCTCTTGAAGTCTTCTAGGATTTTAAATATCTTATTCTAATGTTTTTCAAGGTAGGCCTAAAGTTCAAAAATTGACTGATAAGAGCATGCCTTTGAATTTTAGCATGATGTATATTTACCATTGGAGAGTTATTTACCACCTTGATGCATCTTGTTTTAGTCTTGCGAGGATCTTTCTTTGGCATGCATAAGGGCTAGAGAATAAAACCTTTTCCTCCATTAGCATTCTTGCTCTATGAACTTGATTATTATTACTATGTTTGTAAGCTTCCATAATCCTCAATTGGTCATCTTTTATCTATTATAATTTAATAAGACCATTTTAATGTTACGTAATTCACCACTAACACATCTTGAGTATGCAAAGGTCATGTCATGCAACATTTCACTTGGCTTGTCATCTTCCTCATTTTGATGTGGATGTTCATGGAAGAAAAACAAAAACATGTTTTAGATAGATGAATACAGTGGTGTAGCTCAATGTTTACTACACCCATTAAATAACTCCATATAAATCAATTGAGGGTTTGTTTTGCTTTACTTTAAGTATTATGTCATATGTTGACCTTAAAAAACTTTAAAATAACTATAACTATTATCATGACATTTTTTGTGGTCATTTTATAACTTTAAATGTATCTAAGATAAAATCTTGGAGACTATTTTGAGATTAAATACTTGTAAATAAATTCAAATTTCTAATTATAATTATATAATAGTAAAGATTAAAAATATTTTTTAGCACTCTACGTATTTTTTTGTAAATCATTGTCTTGAAATAACATGAATCTATACTTAAAAGTAAAAACAAATTACTGAATTCTTATAATAATTATTGTCAATTATCACAAAAGTTTCGTACAAAATGAAGAAAAATTATGAAATTGAAAAACGTGCCACTGCATTTTCTACGCTGCAACACTCTCGAATTGCCAATTGAAAAGACACCAATCGAATTTAACAATTTTAGTTAGCTACGTTAATCTTCTCCAACACTGTTAATGGCATTTTAATATGACTTAAAATTATTCAATTACTAAAGGAAATCACCCGTGGTTAAATTATTCATTATTGATGATGATGATGATGATGATGATGATGATGATGATGATGATGAACAACTTATTCTATGATGATGCTTGTAAATTATAGCCTTTGGCACAAGTATTTCACAAAGGCTTTTGCTTTGAGAAAAACAATCACAAGTATATTGCGTTGAGCTCAAATTTTTGTTGCTTCTCCATTGGCCAATGCTTTCAATGAGTGGGACAATGCTTTTGTGCAATCGATTGAAACACCATACGGAGTATATACACATGCACCTTCATTTCCTAGTTTTAATTTTTATTTCCCATGAACTTAGTGTATGTTTTTGAGGTAAAGTTTTTTATTGCTGCATGTGTATTTCTCAGGCATCTATATACCGTGAACGTGCTGAAATGTTGATTAAAGAAGTTAAAATCATGTTAAACGAAATGAAAAATGGAGACAGTGATGACGATTTAATCGAGGGTCTTGAGATCGTTGATGCAATTCAATGTTTAGGAATCGATCGATATTTTGAATGTGAAATAAAAGTAACTCTGGATCATGTTTATAGGTCTATAACACTCTCTTCTTACATGTTTATATATCTGCTTTTAATATTGTAAATCTGATCATAGAAGACATGATTACTCGTGTACATCAAAGAGATGATTTAAGATAAAACATCCTCAAAAATAGAAACATCTAACAAAAGGATGAGTTTTTGGTTGCAGATGTAGGAATGGAATAGTGGGCATTGGATCAGGAAGTGAAAGTGCTACGAGTGACCTAAATGCTACAGCTTTAGGACTTCGAGCTCTTAGACTACATCAGTATGATGTGTCTGCAGGTATCAAAGAATTTCATCTACTTCTGAAATGCTTTTTTTATTTTCTATGTTTACCTGCTTTTAAACATCTATTTATATATGGTGTTTGTGAGCAGATGTCTTGGATAATTTCAAGGGAGAAAGTGGGGAGTTCTTTTGTTGTAGAGAAACTAATAATGATAATAATAATAGCAACATGGGAGAGGAACACATGATGAGAAGCATGCTCAACCTTTTAAGAGCTTTCCTTCCCTGGAGAAACAGTTATGGAAGAAGCAAAATTATTTAGTACTGCATACCTAAAGCAAGTATTAGCAAAACTTAGAGGGACCAATATGTCTCAGCATGATCAAAGGTTTTTAAAAGAGGTATGAATCTTTAAAAAAGCGTCACAGAAGATATTAGAGAAGTTGAAACAAGTCATATTGATTTTAAAATGTTATTTATCCTTGATTAGGTGGAGTATGCACTCATATATGAATGGCCTCGCACGTTTTCTAGATGGGAAACAAGAAACTTCATAGAAATATATGAACAAGATAATACTTGGTATAAATTGTGCATTCATAGAAATACATTTTTATTAAGTCTCAATACCAAAAATATCTGATGCTTATGTTAATAGTTGGGTATTCTATATTTTATATAGGTTTTTGTCAAAGTTGAATAGTGAGAAGATTTTGGAACTAGCTAAATTAGAGTTCAATATTTTGCAGTCTGTCCACCAGATGGAGATGAAGGCAATTTCTAGGTAAGTATTAAATGTTAATAAACTAAAAATCTTTAAGGGAAAATGAGATAGAAATAACACATGTTAATAAGTTAAATAAATTTAAGGGAATACTGGATTAAGATAAATTTTAGTCGCATTAAGCCCTATGCTTTTGTAAGAGGTATAGCTATCCATTTTTATGGATGGATATTATTAATATATGGTACAATTTTAAAAATTATTTTCCATTTATCTTTATTATCATCTTTGTTTTGAATATTATTATATGATAATTTGATGTTTTAATAATAGATACTTGGCAAATCAAACAAATTTTTCCAATAAATTAATAATATTTATACATTTATGCTTAATTAAGGTTCAAGTATTTTTTCTATTTTAATTAAATTTCAGGTATTTTGTTTAATTTTATATGAAATAGTTATTTATAATGAGTTTTTGTTTTTGCAAAATATATGAGTAAAATAAATATTAATGAATTAATTAGATAATATGAGTAATTATTTAAATTTATATTTTAATTAATATAAATTGATAAATATGATCTGATTACTAACATTTTATGTATTAAGTATAATTAGATTTTTTAATATATTTTAAATTTATTAATTTGTAAATAAGATGGTGGATAGATTCAGGCATCCCCAAATTGATAGCAATGAGAGAGCGTTCAATAGAATATCTTTTATGGTCTCTTTCTGGGGCAGATGAGGTTGTATTTTCTAACAGCAGGCTTGCTTTAGCTAAAATTACAAGTGTCATTACGTGTCTTGATGACCTTTTTGATGACTATGCAACACTTGACCAACTCAAACTTATCACTGAGGCAGTTGTTCAAGGTTGGAATGTTTCTAGTTTAGAAACCATTCCTAACGATTTGAAGGCAATCATACTATTTATTTTTAAATCAGTAAATGAATTGGCAAGTGAAGCTACTAAAAGACAAGGACGTGACATGATGCCACACATTACAAAAGTGGTACTTATGATTTTTCAACCATTTTTTATTTGTTGATATACTAATTTTGCATTACAATATTTTTAAGATGATGAGCTCATGTTCCTTTGTATACGATTAGTGGATGATGCAGAAGATTATGAGGTATTGCATATTATTTTCTATATTATCATTATAAAACTAAATACATACATGATTAAAATATTAACAATTTACATATGGTTTTGAAGGATGAAAAGCTACATGGGCTAACAGGATCAGCCATTTCATCTTACATTAAGGACCATCCTGAATGTAAAGAAGATGAGGCAGAAAATTACATCAACCGCCTTATTGACCTTTCACTTAAAGAATTAGGTTGGGAGTTTTTTAAACCAGATAATGGTTTGGTTGAATGTGAGAAGTTTTGCTTCAATATTACCAAAGGTCTACAATTTTTTTACATATAATTAAAGTTTTTGTTGTGCCAGTGGAAATATAGATCAAGATGGAGCTTATATCATATTGTAATAAAAATCCCCCTTCAATAATTATAGTTGTGATAGTCACTTGATCTATATTACATAGCAATATAAAATGTAGAACTCAACCATATGGCGTTATTATTATCTACAATGTCTTGTCTTTACTCTTCATAGTATTAGTATAGTGTAATTCCACATCAATGCAAAAGGCATATGAACCACATTTTTAAGACACTATCTAATCTATAACAAATTTTCATACAAGAGGAAGAAAAATTATGAAATTGGAAAATGTGCCACTGCATTTTCTAAGCTACAACACTCTCGAATTCCTAGTTGAAAAGACACCAATCAAATTTAAATTTTAGTTAGCTACATTAATCTTATCCAACACTGTTAATGACATTTTAATATGACTTAAAATTAAAGAATAATTATAAATCTTGAAATACCATGACTCTAGACAAAAAAATAAATATCAAGAGTCACTGCATATACGCATATGAACCACATTTTTTAGCCATTAGCCTGACAACTACACTGTAGTTCCACATTAGTGCAATATGCATATGGACCACATTTTTTTGACAATATCTAAAGAATAGATTTTGTACAATAATAATTTTTATGAAATCAAAAAATGCACAGGTGCATTTTCTAAGATCATTAATTTTTATTAATATATTATATATAATTAGTTATTATAAATACATATAAAATTTATATATAAAATATATTTTTATATTATTTAAAATTATTATATATTTAACATATAAATATAATAATATATAGTATATAATAAAATTATTATAATATCAAGTTTTATATTTGACATTTGTTCTAAAAAACTATAGGAATAATAAATTTATACATCTGAAACCAAAAATCCATTGAAAAATAAAAAATGTGGGGAGATCACTATGTCTTCCTGACCTTACATTTGGCACTCACAGCTACATCTCTTCCTTAATCGGGCCACATGTTCAATTTTTTAGTAATTTTTCATATCTAGTTCTCAAGGTTTGTGTATCATATACACCAATGGTCCTAGGCTTACCAAGGAGAATCTCCAACTAGTTAAGATTTACTTCCTTTTATAGTTACTTGCATTGGAATCCAAACTCTCAACCTAAGATTTAGCGGTGCTAGCTACCAAGTTGATGGCCACTATAAAACAAGGAAGGGTTAGCTCTTTAAATAAATTTGCAAGACAAATTTGAAAATTCAATGGTGACATCCACTTCCTCTGCATTATTCAATGTCAATGTCAATCAATTATTTTTAACTATTTCAAAAAAATGGGGTTGTTCGAATTGTATTTCTGATTGACTTAATTTTTTGAGTCAAGCACGTTCTTATATTTATTTTAAAAATCAATGCTTCCTTTTACATTAAATTTATATTTTGTGGATAAAAATAACTTTTTGATTTGATTTAGGTGGGATAAAAAAAATTGTTTTGATAAAGTGAGGTTTTGTAAAGTGAATGAGCATAAATTATTAATCTTACCTCACTCAAAACTTATGGTTGTCGAACTAATATCACTTCTTATGCATGAAGTATTAATAAATAAAAATATAATTTTTTTTTGGGAGGTGATGGTGAAAAATGGGGTGGTGCATTCTTTTATATGATAATGAGTTGTTTAGAGATGATACATTTTATTTTATGAAGATCTTGAGTAATGATGAAGTGGTGGGAAGGGCAAGGCCGTTTAGATTAAGAATGTGATGAAATACTTCTATGTGAGTTAGATGGGGATTTTGAGGGCAAATGATAGGGTATTTCAATTGATGAGCTCGAAAAAGGCTATATAGATACACGTGCAATGTTTAGTGACATTTAGTATTATTTATCAATGACATTTGTAGTGTCCACCAAATTATTTCAATTAAATAATATATGATTGAAATAGGTGTCATCTCAACAAAAAAAGGTGTCAAATATCTAATGATACTTCTAAAAACATAGAAAATCATGACGTGTCAATCTAGACAACTCTAAAACTAATTAGATGAAAATTCTTGATGGTTTAACTATTATAAACCTACTTAGAAGAATTTAAAACCAATTAGATGAAATTTTGAAAAGGCTTATTTAATGAAAGACACATCCTCTATAATCTAACTCACTAATGCAA
Organism: Torreya grandis; assembly: GCA_037957365.1. Lineage (NCBI taxonomy): Eukaryota > Viridiplantae > Streptophyta > Pinopsida > Cupressales > Taxaceae > Torreya > Torreya grandis. The sequence goes on along the minus strand of JARHVA010002713.1, from coordinate 2,200,415 downwards.
GGTGTCGTATGTAAATAAATATGGATATAGATATTCCCAAAGGTTTTTGCATTTGCATTCTCAGTAACATTAATGACAAAATAGGGTAAAATAATAATTTTCAAGGTAAATAAACTAGGGTTTTTCTTCGATGGTGAAGAAAAAAATCTATTGGTGATGGAAAGAGATATCTTAGACAACAAAGAGGAGTTTGGACAAAACCATGCAATAGAGTCTAAATAGACTACAAAAGAACTAGATAGACACAACTTCTAGTGTCCACAAGTCACTAGATATTTTGAAGGCATCAGGCTAGAGAGGCTTTAGAATCCCATTGGGGTAAGCAAAGGATAAAGGTCATGTTATAATTGAAAAAAATAGCCATACAGATTAGGGATCATCCATAGAAGCTGAAAAGAATGTGATTTAGATAGGGGATATGTGGGGAGTAGCAAGGGTATGGATGCAAGGAAACTACTTGATAAAATGCCTCAATGAACTACAAATTTTTTTCCCTTCATCTCTAAACTTTTAAACTTCAATCTTTGCATGCAAACTGTTTGATATAATGTCTGTTCAAAATTCCTCTTAGATAGATGGAACATCTAATACTAGGCATCAGGTTATAACTCATACCATCTTTGGCAAAACCATGTGTATTTGGATATAACCCACAAATCTTGTGGATAATATACAACTAAAAATAAATCACTCATAAGGAATCCATGCAACACATCAACGCCTTTTATTTGAAGGAAAATAACTTATGGGTCACTCCTTATTGTCAAGCTATAATATAGTTAAGTATTCCACTCTTCATTTGGTTATGAGATTACAAGGAGGAGGAGTTGGTGTAGGAATTCCATCTTCTTCTAAGAATGGTTCTTTTAAGTATGCGGTAAAAAAAACACTACCAAGATAAGTACTCATAAATGTACACCCTTTTCTAGTGCCTAGATTGCGGAATAGGTAGAATAGGTAATGACGATGGAAATAACAAAGGAAGATGTGCTAAAATATAAGACAAACTTAGAGAAAGACGTAATTATATAAATATTTAATAGTTTTTGGCCAACTACAAATGCTCTATTTCAATGGGTATATTCGACTTGAACAATGCATTATGAAAACTCGTTCTGATCCATGGGGTTTTTCATTATTTATTTTTTTGATGAGGTTGATTATTAGAGAGTCCTAGTAGATGGCCCATGGTTTTGGGTAATGCTAGGTCTTTACATCACTCTATCATTTCCATAATTTGATCTAAATCCTACTCAGTCATCAAAATGCCAATCTAGGTATAACTTCCTAGCCTATCTTTATACCTTATTTATGATTTCAAATAAATAGGTAATGTATTGGGAAAGTTTATCAAAGTCGATGTTGAGAGAAGCAAAGCAGGTTTATGCACATTTACTCACATGTGTAAAATTAACCTCAAAAGGGGCCTACCTAATAGAATGATAATTAGATGTGGAAACCATCAACAATTATAGACACTAGACTTTGAGAATAAAACTTTATGATGCCATATATTCAATCTTATTAGACATATATAGTCTTCTTGTCCATAGGCAAGAAACATCCCAATAAAAAAGAAATGTTTGAAACTAACTTACAAATGATGGACCTTTCTAGTGCAAGATAAAGAAGTGGATGAGGAATAAGAACAAGAGGAGGAATTACAACATAAAATAGAGCCAAAAAAATCAAAAAATAAGTGAACTAATCATTCAGGATGAGGAAATTTCTCCCACTGAGGGTGAAAGAGGAGAGGATGAGAATCTAGTAGCAATAACTGATTTGATTAGAATTATATCAGGGGGAATGAAGAGAGCTCATGAATCTGAGAACTCTAATTTGGATAAGGAAATTATGACCCACACAAACCTAAACCTTAAGTTGTCAAATCTTCCTTTAAACATTCTAAATTTAGAAATGCATATTGTCATGGTGGAGCCATTGCCTAGGGTGTGGTAGGAGGTAAAAAAGAAGAAACAGAAAAGGGGAAAAATAGAAGACTATATGGTATATATCTCCCATTAACTTTCTTGGCCTTTGTATTTTTTTCAAATGATTGTTTTTCAGTGTTTCCCTTATCTTTTTTGGCCTTTGTATTTTTTTTAAATGATTACTTTTCAGTGTTTCCCCTATCTTTTTTGGGTTTGTTTATTCTCTCTAGTTTGAGGAATTTGTCTCCATGGTCTTTTACTGAGGCTTTTGTTGTTGTGTTGTGGAGCTTATTTCCAAATTACAATGTATTTTCAAATATTGTACATTTTAAATTTATTATACACTCTATATGGACCCCTTTTAATAAAAAACTATTTTGGGTTGATTCTACCCATGGTTTTGGTACACATTATTTTGTTATAGCACTTTGTTGATGTATTATGTATTTATGGATATTTCATAGGTAATACATCATGTGAACTAGGGTTTGAGAAAGAAGAATAGAGTGTGTGAATTTAGGTACAAATTCAGAAGGGTTTGTTGAGTATAGCTATAAATAATATTTGTGCATTGTAATTGTGAGAAGACTGATCTGAGAGTGGTTTTTACTCTCGTGGCTTGTAATAAAATTTGAGAAAGTGTTTCTTGGTGGATGTGTCCCACATTAGGTGAACCACATTAAATCTGGTCTTCTTATTTTGCATGTTTATTTTTTATTCTTTCTGTATCTCTATTTATATTTATTATTATTGTGCTTCTATGAAATTATTTTGCATCAATTTCTGGTTTTATTCCTAACAAATGGTATCAGAGCTTCAGGTTGTATTTAGTAGAGTATTGAATCATAAGAAGGGTTATTATTTCAAGTGGTAGTTATGGTTGATGATCATAGATTAAAGGTTGAAAATTTCAATGGATATAACTTTGGTTTATGGAAGATACATGTAGAGGATTACCTCTATCAAAATGACCTCCATGTTCCACTGGGAGGAAAAGTAAAGTAACCAATGAGTATTACAGATGAATCTTGGGAGTCGCTTGACATAAAAGCACTTGGGGTCATTAGGTTATGCCTTGCATCTTTGGTCGTGTTTAATATATCATAGGAAAAGACCACAGAAGGTCTCATGAATTCATTAGGGAAGTTATATGAGAAAAACATTTGCTTCTAATAAAATATTTTTAATGAAAAAATTATTTAATATGAAAATGTTTGAAAATGGTTCAATTGTTGATCATCTAAATAAATTAAATATGGTTGTGAGTATGTTGAATTTTATAAAAATATATTTTGATGATGAAGTTAGGGCTTTGCTTATTTTGTGTTCCTTACCAAAGAGTTGGAATACCCTTGTAATGGTTGTAAGCAACTCAATCTTTAATAATGCCAATTTGAAGTTTGAGGATGTCATAGGAGTAATCCTTAGCAATGAAATGTGATGGAAAATCTCTATGGATACTTCTACTTTAGGTGATGCTTTGGCAGTGGAGAGTAGAGGGAGACAAAATTTTAGAGGAAAAGGAAAGAGTTGAAAGTTAAATGGTCCTAAAAGGTCGAAATCAAGCACTAGGATGGTATGCTAGCACTGTGGAAAGAATAATCATATGAAGAAGGATTAGTTGTCTCTTCAGAACAAGAACAAAAATCAAGAAGATACCAAGGAGGTAAATGTGGAAACAAGTAATATTTTTCAAGATGCATTAATTCTCTCTGTTGACAATATTGTTGAGTCTTTTTTGTTAGATTTTGGGGCTTCTTTTAATGTTACACCATATAAGCATTATTTTATTGATTATGTTCAAGGGGATTTTAGACATGTTTACCTTGGTGATGATGAGCCTTGTAGCACAGTAGGAAAAGGAAGTGTTCAAATCAAGATGCAGAATGGGAACACTTGGCTATAAAAGGATGTCAGACATGTTCCTAAGTTGAGATAGAATTTGGTATCTACAAGACAACTAGGCAGTGAAGGTCATATGGTGACATTTATAATTGACTCTTGGAAGGTAACAAAGGGTGATCTTGTAGTAGAAATAGGTAATAAGGTTGGTACCCTATATTTATCAAGTAGTGCTGATATTATAAAGTTACTATAGAACCAGATGCAACTTTGTGGCATAATAGGCTCGGTCACATGAGCCAAAAGGGTATGCAAATTTTGAAGGATAAATTACCTAGATTGAAAGGATCTGATTTAGATTTCTATGAAGACTGTGTATATGGAAAACAAAAGAGGGGAAAGTTTCTCAAGGTTGGACCTATGAGGAAGGAGAATAAGTTAAAGCTGGTTTATTTAGATGTATGAGGGCTAGCTCAGGTATCTTTTATTAGTGGGTCATCTTATTATATGAATTTTATTGATAATGAAAATAGGAAAGTTTAGGTGTATGTCATTAAGAGAAAATATGATGTATCTGATATGTTTAAAATATGGAAAGCCTTGGTTGAGAATGAAACAGATCTTAAGTTAAAATTTCTTAGCTCAGATAATGGTGAGGAATATTACAACAAAGCATTTTTTTATTACTATTCAAAGAATGAAATTCATAGATAGAGGATGGTTCTAAAAAATCCATATAAAAATGGAGTGTCAGAAAGGATGAAGAAGACTATCATGTAGTGTGATAGGAGCATAAGGTTACATGCAAGACTGCCTCTTTAGTTTTGGGCATAAGCAGTAAACACAATTATATATCTGATAAATAGAGGTCCTTTATCTGCTTTGGATGGAGCTATACCTGAAGATTCTTGGTCTAGTAAGATGGTTGATTATTCATTTATTAGAATATTTGGTTTTGAAGCCTTCGTTCATATTGATAAGGATGATAGGACCAACTTAGAGGCTAAGTCTTAAAAATGCACCTTTATTGGTTATGGTGAGGATGACTTTGGTTTCTAGATTTGGAGTTTTAAGGACAAGAAAATATATAGGTCTAGGGATGTTGTATTTAATGAAAAATTCATGTATAAATAATAATTATAGGATCAAAAAGAGGATTATAGAAAAGAGTACATAGTACTAAAGGACATTGTAGATGATAAAGTGTCTAAATAACCAGTTCAAGTACCTACTCCATAAGAACCCCAAACTCCTGTGTTGAGAAGTTATTCTAGGGTAAGAATGGAACTTAAACATTTTTCTCCATATCTTAATTATTTATTACTCATTGACAATGGAGAGCAAGAGTGATTTGAAGAATAAATGCAAGTAGATGCCAGGAAGAAGTGGGAGAAAACTATGGATGAGGAGCATCAGTCTCTCATGGAAAATTAGTCTTGGGATTCGGTAACTCCACCTGAAGGTAAGAGAGAATTGTAGAACAAGCGGGTATATAGAGTTAAAGAAGATGATGGAGGCAAGAAAATGTATAAGGCTTGATTAGTGGTAAAGGTGTTTGCACAAAAGAAGGGAATTGATTTCAATGAGATTTTTCCCCCAATGGTAAATATGACTTCTATTAGGATTGTTCTTGGGATAGTGGCAGCAAAAGACTTGCACTTAGATTAGTTATATGTGAAGACTACATTCCTCCATGGTGATTTTGAGGAGGACTTGTATATGGAACATCCACTGGGATATGATGTCATAAGAAAGTAGAAAATGGTGTGAAAACTGAAAAAGAGCTTGTATGGCCTAGAACAAGCTCCATGATAGTGGTAATTTTTTTTTATAGTTTTATGATGGAACAAAGATAATCTAGGTATCATTCAAACCATTATGTATATATCAAAAATTTTGATGATGGTGATTACATTATCCTTTGTTTGTATGTGGATGATATGTTATTTGCAGGTAAGAACATGCAAGAAACAAAGGTACTCAAGGAGCAACCTAGTAATTCATTTGCTATGAAGGATTTAGGAGTAGAAAAACAAATCCTTGGTATGAGAATAACTTGGGATAGAAAGGAATGAAATTTGAATTTATCCTAGGAAGAGTACATTAAAAAGGTCTTAGAGAGGTTTAGTATGCAGGATGTTAAACTAGTTGGGACTCCTTTGGCAGGTCATTTCAATTTATCAAATGAGAAGTGTCCCAAGACAAAGGAGGAGAGAATCCAAATGCCACATGTACCATACTCATCATATATTAGTAGCCTAATGTATGCTATGGTGTACACTAGGATAGATATTTCCAATGCAGTGGGAGTAGTAAGTAAGTACATGAGTGATCCAAGTAGATAACACTAGAATACATTGAAGGGGATCTTTCAGTATTTGATAGAGACCATGGGAATAATTTTAAGTTGTGGTGGATTTTATTGAACTTTTTATGGTTATATATATTTATACAAGGATGGAGATTTAGATAGCAGGAGTACAACATGATATGTATTTACTATAGGTGACATAATGGTGAGCTTGATTTCATGACTACAGAAACTTATGGCTTTGTCAACCACAGAGGCTAAGTATGTTGCTTTAATAGAGGCAAGTAAATAAATGATTTGGTTACAAAAATTGTTTGAAGAGTTGGGGCATAAGCAGGACGAAGGAACGTTATATTGTGATAGTCAAAGTGTTAGATATCTAACAAAGAACTCTACTTTCCACTCTAATATGAAGCACATACATTTAAGGTATAATTTCATCATAACAACTTCGGAGAAAGAGAATTTGAAGTTGGAATCCTACAAACATGAGGACCAAGGTGGTCACAAGGGAGAAACTGAAGCTATGTTTAGTTTCAGCTGGCCTTCATAGTTGATAGTGAAGGGTTGAGAAGTCTGCTAAGAGGAAATTAGTCTCCAAGTGGGAGATTGTTGTGTTGTGAAGACTATTTATAAATTACAATGTATTTTCAAATAATATACATTTTAAATGTACTGTACACTCTATATGGACCCTTTTTAATGGAAAACCATTTTAGGTTGATTCTACCCATGTTTTGGTACCCATTATTTTGTAATAGTACTTTGTTAATGTATTATGTATTGATGGATATTTCGTAGGTAATACATCATGAGAACTAGGGTTTGAAAAGGAAGAACAGAGTGTGTGAATTCAAGTGCAAATTTAGGAGGTTTTGTTGAGCATAGATCCAAACAATATTTGTTCATTGTAATTATGAGAACATTGATCTGAGAGTGGTTTGTACTCTTGTGGCTTGTAATAAAATCTGATCAAGTAGTTCTTGGTGGATGTAGCCCATATTGGGTTAACGATGTTAAATCTTGTCTTCTTATTTTGCATGTTTATTTTCTATTTTTTTAGCATCGTTATTATTATTATTATTATTATTATTATTATTATTATTATTATTATTATTATTATTATTATTATTATTATTATTATTATTATTATTATTATTATTATTATTATTATTTTGTGAAATTGCTCTACATCAATTTTTGGTTTTATTCCTAACATTTGTCTCATTTATATTTTTCCATCTCTTTGTGGCATTTCAGATGTATCTTTTCATTTCAATTTGAAATAAAGTGTATTGACACTTTTCTTTTTGAAATATATATATATATATATATATATATATATATATATATATATATATATATATATATATATATATGTCTTTGGTATTGAATTCTAGCCTTAGAAGGGAAGACAATGAGGATTGGATCCTACCTCCTCATGGATGGTTCAAAATGAATTTTGATAGTGCTTCATCAACAACCATGGAGCATCATGCATATGCTACATTATCAAAGATTGTTGTAGGTCCCTAATTTGATCAGCCTCCCTTAAGCTAGATGATGGTACCAATAATAAGACTAAGGTCTATATGTTAGTTTTACATATCAATTTTTCTTACCAGTGGAGACTAGACAAGTTAATCATTAAGGGGGATTATATGGTCATGATTTAGGCCCTTCACAAAAAGTATGTTAAGGCCTAGTTGACCAAAAATATCTTGGAGTAGATTTGGCCCTAGTTGGAGAATATTTCTTCATGAAAATCATAGCATTGATTCAAGGAAGCCAACTTAAATAATACATTTATTATTAACCATGATATCAAACAAAGTACTAATATTTTAATGTATAACCTGGTTAGTGCATGATCTGTTTAGTTGATATCAATTTTGATTGACCTTGGTTAGTGGTGTTGTTGATTTCTTTTGGTTATCAAAATAATTTCATTTATCCCCATTTATTCTAATGTGTTACACCATGGCCATCCCCAAATTTTTTTTGTCAATATTTGGCTTTGTTGTCATCTTTATTGATTACTAACAAATGCCTACAAAGAGTGAAACATGTTTAATTCATCTTTAGATTTTTTTTTGACATGACTAGTTTTTTGGATATTTTTTTAGTGGCCCACTAGTTGTCTCTTCCCTTATTTATCATGGACCTGACATTGATGGTGGCTACTTTTGAACCATTACTTTTTATCATAGGGGAAAATAAAAATATGGCCTTCTTTAGGTAGGAGATAGAGAGCAAAGTGAAGTGTCTTTTTTGGGTGCTGACTCCACAAATATTACAAACAATATTGATAATTATGGGAGAGGCTATCATTACTTTGCATCATAGGGGAAAACCAAAATATGGCCTTCTTTAGGTAGGTGATAGAGAGCAAAGTGAAGTGTCTTTTTGGGTACTGACTCCACAAATCTTACAATCAATATTGATAATTATCAGAGAGGCTATCATCAACTCTCATAATAAGGTAAAAAAATAACTATTTCATGGTCTCATTATTTTCTTGTAATCCACTTTTACTTCTCTAGGACAAGCAACGAGTCCTCAATTTGGTGGAATTATTTATGAATATTTTTATAGAGTGGGTGTGACTAATGCTATTATTGCTTTTGACCTAGGAAATCATAGTTATGTACCATGTTATTGAATGGATGAAGTGGTCTTGGTTCCTTTAGCAATGTTTAGAGATATGGGACGAAGGTTTTATACACTCTTTAACTTTCTATAATAGGTTATAGAGGATTGGAATGATGATCTATCATGTGTTAGGAATTCTATCTTGGCTTCTCCCTTGGAAGTAATGAAAAATCTTATTATGTATTTGGAGGCCATTTTGCATGTAAGGCATTCTCTAGTTAAACTAGAAGAAGTTAAATTATTCTTTAGTTTGGATAGAAAATTAGGTGTGTTTTCTCCCTACTTGGTGAAGGCCCCTCATGGGTCATATTTTTGGGCCTCTTCTAGTCCTATGCAAGAAATTTTGTATTCAATTAGCTGTAATTCAAGTCTGGGAGGCCCTTTTATTCATAGAAGGAAGTGATTGGGTGGTGGTGAAACTTTGGCCTCTCTATATTCTAATGTTTATGATTTCATAAAAAATTATTAATGGGTGTGTTCCTTGCATTATTTTGATTGAATATTTGATCATCATATTGTATAATACTTGATCAATATGATGGTCTATTTACTTGTTTGAATTTTTAGGGTAAGGAATGCATATAAAAAGGGACCTTCATGGACCCTTGGACCCCAAAAGAGGAAATTGATAAAATTATTGGAGATTTTATGGCATATATTTTAAAAATAGGTGAAATAGTTAAAGAGGAAAGCTAAAAAGGGGGTAAATTATAAAAAACTTAATAACATTGATGATATTTTGTAAAGGAAGGAGAAAAAGTGTCTACAAAGCAAAAAGAATGTTGAAAAAAATATTTGGTATTGGTAAAATTAAAAAAAGAAGGAATGATTAGAGTTAGAATTTATGGGATCTTGCTTAAGCTACATTCATTTGGAAAGAGAGGGAAATGAGTTAAAGATAGCTAGATGGAAAAAAACCATCCATTTTTTCCTCCTTGGGCAGAGTAAGAAGGATATTTTCATTGGGTCGTGGTAGGTATGGGAAGAATGGTGAGATACCAAGAAAATGGAGTAATGGTGGTCAGTGGAATCAAGAAAAACAAAAAATGAGAGAAAGAGTCTTAGTAGCATGACATTCTCTAAGATAATAAAAAGTGACTCAAAGGTTTTATGGGCAATAACTTTCAGCTACAGGCAAGTAGTGTATTTTCTTATTCTGAAAATTATTCCAAAAAGAAATATAATGAGGAATGTGGTTTCAGTTTTGAACAATTAGATATCATTATATTTATAAGTATAATAAAACATAAATATACGTCTTGGGGTCATTCTTGAACATTTCTATTAATAGATCTAGTCAAAAATTGGTTGGGTTTCTAGTTTATTTAGAAATAAGTGACTAGTAAAGCTTAAGACTATAAGTATTAGTGTTTTGTGAACATTTTATTGCCATGCAGTCATGTTTTCTATTTGATTCTTAATTTTTATGTAAAAACCCTTTTTATCATATTGTGGTTAAGGGTTCACCCTTACCCACTACTACATAATAAGATCCATGTTTATCTATATTAAACCCTTTGAAGATAAATCAGTGAAGGATGATTTTTGTGTGTTAAATAGCAATTTAGGGTAGTTTCTATTTCATTTATTGGTTTATACATATGGTGGATATACTAGACACTTCATAGAGGTAACCAAAGAATAATTTTTAGACATGTAGGTAGTAGTAACAACCACGTATAGGCCTAAAAATGACCCTTAACTCACCATAAATCATCTATATGAGATAGTAGCCTAGAAAACATAAACCTGTAAATAAAATGATGTTTGATAATATCAAGTTATTAAATAAACAAACCATAATTTTGTGTAGGAACATCTAAGTTATTTATAATGAAACATTATTAATAAAAATGGATAAGGAGCATGATATCTTGCACCCTAAAATTTGACATTCAATTTGTGGTAATGTGAATTAGTGGTTTTTGATCACTTATTGAAGGCCTAGCTTTGGCCAGTACATAGTAGGACAAACTTTATAGGAAAAAATGTGGTAGGGGTTGGTTACATCCCAACTATTTTATAAAATGACACTAAGAATATAAGTATGGTACCTAGTGCAGTTTTCAAATGATCATGTACATATTTTTGTTCCTTTTTGAAGTCATGTGGTTAAATATTTAAGCTCACATGGCTGATACGCCTCAACCCAAGTTCCAAATTTGGGGGTTTCCTTCTTCATTGGAATCAACATCAAGAGATTGAACAATAAGAATTTAATAACAATCAAAATTATTTTAAAGTTATTCTATTTTAGATATGCATTTTATCTTGGTTAGAATGCCTTTCCTTTTGACAAATCCACATTTCACTCAAGTTATAAAAGAAGGAAAAATATGAATATTTTACTTAAGAATTATAGTAATATATACTTAAGAAGTATATGTAATACCATTATAAAATATTTTTGGATAATTTTTTATGGCATTATATGCATGGATCTCAATCACTCCACCCACCTTGTTACATCTCACCCTGCCCCATATAAATAAATATTAACTTCAAAACTAATACAAGGATTTTTTATTATAAATTATTTATAAGTATGATTAAGAATGTGTTGTTTACTTGTTTTAATTTTATAATATGAGAACCATATGGAGATATTGAAATAATCAGGATTATATACATTTTATTTATGTAGTAATATGTAATTATAGTTCATTTATATGGTTATGATAATCATTTTAGTTTTTCTTTCATATCTGTCCTAGACTAACTACCTCTTTTTGGCAAGGTGGATGCACGAGGTTTTATCCCCATGATAAATACAATGGGGAGAGCATCATATGGGAGAGGGTGATAGATGACAAAATCCATGGACAACAAGAATAAACTCAAAATAGTTCACATAATCCCTTGGTTGATGATTGTTGCTTTGTTTATCTAGTGTGTCTTTGTCTAGTCCTATGTATAAATGATTAGTTTGGTAATATTATAATCTTAATGATTTGTTTAAAAAATATTTTTTAATGTATTCCTTTCACTAGCTTGATTGAATACTTGATCATCTTCTTTCATAGTAAAACTTAATCAATATGATGCTCAATTCAATTGTCTAAATTTTTGGTGTAAGGATTGTGTTTAAAAAGAGACCTACATGGACCCTTGGACCCCAAAAGAGGAAATTAATAGATTTATAGGAGATGTTATGAAATAAATTTTAAAAATACTTTAAATTTCTAAAAAGGAATGTATTAAAAGAAGGGGGGATTACATAAGACTTAAAAACATTGATGAGATTTTGTAAGGGAAGGAGGAAAAGTGGTCCAAAAAGCAAAAAGAATGTTAAAAAAAAAACTTTGGTATTGGTAAAGTACAAAAAGGAATGAATGATTAGGGTTGGAATACATGGGATCTTTCTTAAGCCAAATTATTTTTGGGAAAGGAGGAAAATGAGTTGGAGGTAGCTATATGGCAAAAACCGTTCATTTTTTTCTCACTGGGCAGAGTAGGAAGGATAGTTTCCTTGGGATGTGGAAAGTATGGGAAGAATGGTGAGCTACCAATAAAATGGACTAATAGTGGATGGTGGAAGCAATAAAAATAGAAAGGGAGAGAAAGAGTCTTAGTATCATGACACTCTCCAAGAGAGGAAAAAGGTAACTTAAAAGGTTTTTTGGGAAATAGCTTTCAGCTACGGGAAGGTTGTGTATTATTTTATTCTAAAAATTGTTCCAAAATGAAATATAATGAGGAATGTGGTTTCATTTTTGAAAAATTAGATACCATTATATCTATAAATACACTAGAACATATATATACAGCTTGGGGTCACTCTTGAAGGTTTTTATGAATATATCTTGTCAAAAATTGGTTGGGTTTCTAGTCTATTTGGAAATAAGTGACTGGTAAAGCTTAAGACTGTGGGTATCAGTATTTTGTGAGCATTTTCTTGGCTTATGGTCACATTTTATATTCATTGTTTAATTTTCATGTACAAACCTCTTTTATGGGCTTATGGATAAGGGTTCACCCTTACCCACCAACACATAATAAGAGCCATGTTTATCTATGTTAATCCTTTTGAAAGATAACTTGGTGAAGGATGATTTTGGTGTGCTAAATGGTAATTTGGGGCAGCTAATATTTCAATTATTAATTTATTCATATAGTGTTTATACCAAACACTCCATAGAGGTAACCACAAGTCTATTTTTAGACTTTTAGGTTTTAGTAAAAAGCACCTACAAGCCCAAAAATGGCCCTTAATTCACCATAAAGCATCTATATGAGCTAGTACCCTAGAAAACATAAACTTGTAAATAAAATAATGTTTGATATTATCAAGTTATTAAATAGTCAAAGCAAAATTTGTTGTAGGAAAATTTGAGTTATTTATAATGAAACATGATTAAGAAATAAAGGGAGAAGAAACATTATATGTTGCACCCCAAAATTTGACATTTAGTTTGTAGCTATGGAAATTAGTGATTTGTTATCACTTATTAAAGGCCCAACTTTACCTTTTGCATAGTAAGAAAACCTTAATAGTAAAAAACATGGCAGGGGTTGGTTACATCCTATGTGTTTCACAAAATGACACTAAAAATATAAGTATGGTTCCTAGTGCATTTTCTAAATGCTCATGTACATATTTTTGTTCCTTTTTAAAGCCACATAGTTACTTATTTGGGCTGAAATGTGTACTATGCCTCAACCCAAGTGCCAAATTTGAGGTTTTCATCTTTATTATAATTAAGGTTAGGGGATTGAAAAATAGGAACTTAATAACAGTCAAAATTATTTAAAAGTTATTCTATTGTAGAGTTGTGTTTTATCTTGGCCAGAACACCTTTCTTTTTGACAAATCTATGTGTTTTATATTATTACCTAATATATTTTTTTAGTTCTATTGGATGGAATTGAACTTTCTTATAGGGAAAAATACTTTAATGAACAATAAATTAAGCAATGGTGATAAAAAAATTAATTAAATTCAAATTATCACTTGGTCGAATTTAACCTTATCACAAGTTGGGAGATATATTTTGTAGAGTTGTAGCATTCTTAGGAGATTTTATGTTAAGGATAATCATTCAAGGAGTTCCTTTTGTGTAAAAGTAATATGGTATTGAACTAAAATCTAATTTGATAATATTGATTATGTATTATTGTGTATAGGTTAGTAGTAAAAAATTCAACATGTACATAAGACTTAATATAGGTTGTTATTAAGTTGGGATTATCTGGGATGACATTTAACTAAGGGAAATGAAGATATTTTTATTAGAATCATAAAGATGTAATTCTAGTTGCTTATGTTTACATAATAAATTTTGAAAATCAAGTATAGTGTAAAATTCATACATAAGCTATTTATAGATTTGTGTTACTTATGAATTGTATCATATACTTAAATAATCACTTATGTTTAAAGTGATTAGTCATACATGGATTATTCATAGGGTTGTTTGTGTTATAATTAAATAGTCACTTGAATTTGAAGTGATCAATCATGCATGAGATATTCATGGGGGTTTTCATATTTAGCTCCCTTCTTGAATGATTTTATCAATATTAAGGCATGAAGCAAACCTACGTCATATATACTATTGTTGTTTGAGTGTGATTTGAATGTGTTTCCCTTGCATGTTTTCTTTCTTATGGCTTGATTTTATTCTAACCTATATGGTAAGGGATAATGAGTATTAAATAGTATTATTTTACTCAATAATACTCATTAACCATTATCCTATAGGATGATAGATGTAGAAAAGAGAATGGATTATGTGTGGACTTGATTCAATAGTGAACTGATAAACAATAAAAAAAACTTTGGCCAAATTAATGTTATAGTTGTGTACATTATTATTCCACCTATACCTTTTGGATTTCATACATATGTGATGTCATATTGATAGAGGATGTGTCCATATTTTATATTATTACTACATAGGAATGTACAATAGACTATTCTATATTGATTTATTAATGTTTGCATCACTATTATAAACTCCTTCATAAAGGGAAAGGACACTCCTGAAAGGGAATTTTGTGGGGTATCATTGGTTTGTGGATGGAGGCAAAGTGCCTAGATGATGTTCTCGCCTCTTATAACTGAATCCAGTTACTACAGAGATTCTCAAAACTACTATTTGGTAGTGATGTACTATTGTAATATATTATGTAATTTGGAAATTTTTATACAATTATGATGAGTTAAATTACACTACCATTTGTATAGCATTCTTATATTATTTTATGGTAATGGCTGCATTTATTACTCATAAATTATGTTGTGCTTTGTTGTAGTTAGATTATTACTCTAGTTGTACATGATATATGTTTGTATATAACTTTACAAAGATAATTACGGGGTTTTTATGTAGTATTAATGCAAACTATAATTTTTATAAGCATTATAATACTAATTTAAAATAGTAGTTACATTTGTTATTTATAGATTTTATGGTGCTTTGTTGTAGTTAGATTGCTACTCTAGCTAAACATAATATCTCCTTTAAACATATCTTTACACAAGTGTTTATGGTTACTTTATGCATAATGTAATTTGTATAAGCATTATTATGATTCACAATGGTGGTTATTTCATTTATTTATACAATCTATTATGTTATTTTTAGTATTTAATGCAATGAATGTTGATTCAAATTAATAGATCACATATAGTATAAAATTTTTGGATGCCTTCCCTAATAATCTTTAGCAATCTAATGTAGAAAAACAAGCCCAAAAATTTTGAACTTTTAGGGATAACTCGATAGGGTCATTACATGTGGTATCAGAGAGGGGTTTAAACACTTGGACCTAAATGAGTCCAATAATGTTAAGTTTTATTTCTCTTCCTTTAAGAGATAATGGTGTGTGAGAAGGCCATTGTATAAGTAACTTCTAATCAAAATTATCAGCATGAATCTAATCAGCTAGCAGTTAAAAAATTATATATATTGACTAAATCCCTGTTGTCCTAAATGAAACATGAGATATATTAGTCTACTTAGAGTAAGAAGTCCATGGGCAAGACAAGATAAAAGAGCTTGAGGAGTAGCAAGTTGATCAAGAAGAATCCCTAGAAATAAAAGCATGTTAAAGAATAATAAGTTGCAAGAGCTCAAGTAGCAACAAATATTGCAAGAGACATGAAAAAGGTGAATCCCCCCAAGTTTGATAAAATAATGTTGGGTGATGGAGCTGAAGCTTGGCACATAGAGATGGAAAAATATTTTGAGATCCAAAATTACTCTAAAATAACTAAAGTAATTTGGGGACCTTATTAGCTTTCTAGATAAGTAACAACTTGGTAGGCCAGTAAGAAATTGGAGATGGGTCCTGATGTCCCCATGATCACATGGGATCATTTCGTATCCATGTTTAGGGCTTGATGTTTACCCCAATTATAATTTGATCAAAATTTGTTTGATTTTCAAAATATAAGATAAGGAGGGTTATCAGTGATTAAATATAGTAAAAATTCATGTATCACCTAAAATATGTTCTAAAGTATCAAAATGATGAATGCTTTACAATCATAAATTTAATCATGGGACTAATTCCCTACATGAGTGGTGAAGTATACATCCATGGACCCAAGACCATAGAACAAGTATTTGAAAAGGTCTTTAAATAGGAAAAAAAAATCAAATCTCTTGGAGAACCCAAAGATAAGTTATGAAAGAGGTTTGGTGGTCTTAAACCTACCTTCGAGAAGAAGAAAAATTGGAAGTATGATGGAAATTATATAAGTAAATTTAGTAATCAGAATGCAAGGACTAGTAAATCTGAAAATGGCTTCAAGGATGGATCTAAGGAAGCCAAATAGTTTGAAAGGAAGGGACCACCTGGTGAGTGTTTCAAATGTAAAGGGGATTACTATATGAAATATTATCCCCAATGGAAATTAGGGAATAATAATCCTTTTACACCACAATAGGGAACTTTTCAACAATGTATCCATGCTACCATTGACAATAATCAATCTAAATTTCAAGACTCCCCCATTTATTTAACAATTATTTTGTTTGGGAATCATATTTAAATTCTAATAGATACAGTTATCTCACCCTCTATCCTAAACAAAATACCTAAGAAGACTAGTTACATGGCAAATGCTTGGTCAGTGTAACATGGGAATGAATCTAATGTCAAAGTCGATAAATTAGTTTTAGAGATTGAGGTGATTTTACCTAAATTCACCATGATAATACACACACACACACACACACACACACACACACACACACACACACACACACACACACACACACACACACACACACACACACACACACATATATATATATATCATATGATGTAATCCTAGAAGTAAATTGGATTTGTAAGCACAAATCAAAAATTGAACATTTATCTAAGATGGTGGAGTGCATAGATTATTGGGGAAATCATACCCAAATTCAAGGTGAAAAGAGAGGGTTCAAGTTAAGAAAAATTTCATTCCTCCAACTAAAAAAGGATTAGTGAAAGGGATGTCAATTTTTCCTGGTCAAGGTAAATAAAATTGAGGAAGCACATGATTCCATTATTGAGGACTATCCCTTCTTGCAATAATTTCAAAATGTTTATCTAGAGGATTTGTTAGGCTTACCTCCCAAACTAGAACTTGACTTCAAAATTGACATCATATTGGGTTCAAAGCCCTAATCCAAGGCTTCCTATAGGATGACAATAATATAACTAGTTGAACTTAAATATTAACTTCAGGAAATGTTGGTCAAGGGATTAATTCATTCAAGTGTTTCACCATGAGGTGCACCCATGATATTTATGAAAAATAAGGATGGAACTCTTCACCTATGTATATATTACCAAATGTTGAACAAAGAAACCATGAATAATAGATATCCATTGCCTCACATTAATGACCTATTTGATCTAAGGGTAGGTTACCATCAATTAATAATTTGATAGGAATATATTCCCAAAACAACCTTCTGGATGAGATATGGGCACTACGAGTTCACAGTGCTTCATTTTGGGCTAATTAATGCCACTATGGCATTCATGAACCTCACAAATAGTGTGTTTATGGAATATATCAATTATTTTGTGATTATTTTAATTATTGACATCTCGATCTATTACAAAATTGAAGAAGAGCACATTGATCACTTGTGTTGAGTTGTGGAGCTAAAAGCTTCACCAGATGAGAAAATGCAAGGTTACTAGAGTTACACAGTCACCGACATCAATCAAGATCGATCGACATCAGTCAAGAGTCGACCAGAGGCTACCAATGTCAGTTAAGGATCAACTGACATTGGTCATATGTAGATAGACAGGGACCGACATCGGTCACCTGTGTATTCCAGAATTCTATTTTTGAGGAAGAATAGATGTTTGCATGAAAAGATTAACTATTAGTATTGAGTCCGCGTTTCTATTTTTGGTAGGATAGATTTGAACCTTTGATTAAGAGGTGTATCTAATGATGGAGAATGCATAGCTCATGAATCCTAATATTATATAATAGGGTTAGATCTTCATAGCTTGTAGACAAGACATGTAAATGTGAATCAATCCAAGTGTTGGAGTTGGTTGTAATTGAGAGAGAGAACTCTTAAGGGAAAGAGATTTGTACATCTGAGAGGTGTGAGAAGAAAGAGAGATTTTTTCATTGTATTTCCTTCTGGAAGAGTTTAATACAATTTTTTGGGTAGTTTCTTGTATCTCATATTCTTTGTTGTTTTTGATTTCTAGTTACTTATTATTTTTGGTTTAATTCTGTGTTTAGTTGCTTACACAAAATTAATCAATTATACTGTAAGATCCTAACAAGTGGTATCAGAGCTTCAGGTTCACTAACAAGGTGTATTAGATCAAGTTAGTGTTTGTTGATTACAGGTCACTCACAGGGGTTTCTATTTAAGTGGGAGTAAAGCAATGGTAGAAGAAAGTAAACTAAGAATGGAGAAATTTAATGGCAAGAATTATCAATTATGGAGGATGCAGATAGAAAATTATTTGTATCAAAAAGAAATGTACTTACCGTTAGGTGGGATTTCAAGAAATCCCACAAATATGCAAGATGAAGAATGGAATGTTCTTGATAGAAAGGCTCTTGGATCTATAAGGTTGAGCCTGGCATCTTCTGTGATTTCTAACTTATCACAGGCAAAGCCAACGGTAGAGTTAATGGATACTCTAGAAAACTTATATTAAAAACCCTTAGCTTCAAATAAGGTATATCTTATGAAACAATTATTTAATTTGCAAATGCAGGAAGGTGGATCTGTATATAGTCATCTTAATGATTTCCATGAAATTGTAAATCAGTTAAATTTAGTCAAAATAGTTTTTGATGATGAAGTTAAGGCTCTCTTGATCTTATGTTCCTTACCTAAAAGCTGGCACAGCTTGGTAATGGCGGTAAGTAATACTGCATCTACTTCAAATATCTTGAAAGTTGAATATGTTGTTAGTGTAATCTTGAATGAAGAAATTCACAGGAAAAGCATAGAGAAAATGCCAGGTAATGCTTTAAGTTTTGAAAGCAGAGGAAGACAAAGAGAGAAGGGCAAGCAAGCGAGATCAAGGTCAAAGTCAAATATGAGAAATAGATCAAAATCTAGAAATGGAAGAAATATAATCTGTTGGAATTATGGAAAGAAAGGGCATGCAAAGAAAGATTGCTGGTTGAAAGTTAAAGAAGAAAATCAGCATGAAGGTAAAGAAGAAGCAAAAGTTGCAGGTATTGTTGCACAAGATGCTCTTATATTTTCTTTGGATAATAAAATAGAATCTTGGGTTTTAGATTTTGGTGCCTCTTTCCATGCAACCCCAAATAGAGAATTTTTGAATGATTATGTCCATGGAGATTTTGGAATAGTTTATTTAGGGGATGATGAGACTTGTAAAATTGTTGGCAAAGGAAAAGTGCAGCTGAAATTGTAGAATGGCAACACATGGGTGTTGAAGGATGTCATGCATGTACCCATCCTGAAGAGGAATCTAATTTATTTAAGCAAGTTGGGGGATGAGGGTTGCACAGTAACTCTCACAACTAAATCTTGGAAAGTTTCCAAGGGTGCACTTGTAATAGCTAGAGGTAAGAGAGTAGGTACTCTTTATCTATGTAATTGTATTGTTGATTATTCTCCTTTTATTTTATTTACTTTAGATGTAGATGCAAAGTTGTGGCACTATAGGCTCGGCCACATGAGTGAGAAGGGAATGAAAGTTTTTAAGTCAAAAGGTAAGCTTTCAAATTTGAAAAGCATAGATCTAGATTTCTGTGAGCATTGTATTTTTGGAAAATAGAAGAGAGTGAGATTTCTCAAAACTGTGTCAACAAAAAAGAAGCACAAGTTGGAGCTTGTTCACATAGACGTGTGGGGACCAGTTCAGGTAGCTTCTATTAGAGGATCACAGTATTATGTTTCTTTCATTGATGATGCTACAGGAAAGGTATGGGTTTATTGCATAAAGAATAAATTTGATGTTTTTGACACATTTAAGAAATGGAAAGTTTTGGTTGAGAATGAAACAGATTTGAGATTGAAGTGCCTTAGATCTGACAATGGTGGTGAGTACTACAGCAATAAATTCAATAGTTACTATTCTATGAGTGGAATACATAGGGAAAGGATGGTTCCAAGGACACCTCAGCAAAATGGAGTTGCTAAAAGGATGAATAAAACACTAATGGAGTGTGCACGAAGTATGAGGTTGCATGTTGGTTTGCCCTTATAGTTTTGGGTAGAAGCTGTAGATACTACAGTTTACCTAATTATCAGAGGACCCTCTACTGCACTAGATGGTGGAATTATAGAAGAGATGTGGAGAGGTAAAAAGGTAGATCTTTCATTTCTCAGAGTTTTTGGTTCTGAAGCTTTTGTGCACGTTGATAAAAAAATAGAAAGAAGTTGGATGCTAAATCTATGCGGTGCACTTTTATTGGTTATGGCTCTAGAGATTTTCAATTTTGATTATGGAATTTAGGAACTAAAAAAATTATTAAAAGCCATGATATTGTTTTCAATGAGAAGGTGATGTACAGTGATCAGATCAAGAGGTTAAATAATTCTAAGCAGGGCAATGTTGATTTGGATGAGGTGATGATCCAAAATGAGCTCACGAGTAAAAATAATCACACGCAGGAACTGACGTCAGTCAGGCAGGAACCAATGTTGGTTAGATATTAACCAATGTCAGTCACACAAGAACTGACGTTGGTCATGTGGAACCGACATTGGTCAGGTAAATATCGAGAGATGATCGAGATCGGTCACTGACAAAAAGAAATTTGGGCAGACAGCAAGCTGTGAATGAGTCTCAAACACCCGTGAGGAGGTCAAAAAGGGTAAGTAAACCTCTGATTCAATATTCCCCTTCTTTATTCTACTTATCACTCACTGATAGTGGAGAACCAGAGAGTTTTGATGAGGCAATGTAGGTAGGAACCAGGAAACAGTGGGAGCTTGGCATGAACGAGGAAATTGATTCCTTAAAAGACAACCAAACATGGGATTTGGTCGAGTTGCCAGCCAGAAAGAAAGAACTAAAAAATAGATGGGTTTACAGGTTAAAAGGAGAGAATGGACAAATGAGACATAAGGCCAGGTTGGTAGTAAAGGGATTTACACAGAAACCAGGTATTGATTTTGGTGAAATTTTTTCTCCTGTAGTAAAGATGACTTCTATTCGGACTGTATTGTCTTTAGTTTCTATTGAGGATTTGCATCTTGAGTAGCTTGATGTTAAGATAGCATTTCTTCATGGAGATTTGGATGAAAAAATATATATGGATCAACCGCAAGGATTTGAGGTCAAAGGTAAGGAGCAACTTGTGTGCAGGTTGAAGAAAAGCCTATATGGTCTTAAGCAAGCTCCAAGACAATGGTATTTGAGGTTTGATAGGTTTATGACAGAGCATGGATTTAGTAGATGTCAATCTGACCATTGTGTTTATTTTAGGAGATTGGATAATGGTAGTTATATTATCATGTTATTGTATGTAGATGATATGCTTGTTATAGGTTCACACATGCAAGATATTAATGAGCTTAAGGTAAAATTAGCTCACACATTTGCCATGAAGAATTTAGGAGCATCAAAGAAAATCCTTGGCATGAGTATTAAGAGAGATAGGAAAAATCATAGTTTGATTTTGTCTTAAGAGGATTGTGTGAACAAGGTGTTGGAGAGGTTTAATATGTAGGATGCAAAACCAGTAAGCACACCTATGGCTAGACACTTCAAGTTGAGCAAAGAATAGTGTCCTAAATCACATGATGAGGTTGAGTACATGAGTAGAGTTCCATATGCTTCAGTAGTTAGGAGCTTGATGTATGCAATGGTATGTACTCAACCTGATATAGCCCAAGCAGTGGGAGTTGTCAGTGAGTTTATGGCCAATCCAGGGAAGGAACACTGGAAAGTAGTTTAGTGGATTCTCATATATCTGAAAGGGACCAATAGTAGGGATTTATGCTATGGAGGCTCAAACACTTCTCTACATGGGTATGTAGATTCAGATATGACAGGTGACTTGGATGGCAGGAGAAGCACCACAGGATATGTGTTCTATTGGTGGAATGATGATTAGCTAGATTTCAAAGTTGTATAAGGTTGTTCCTTGTCTACTATAGAGGTAGAATACATTACAGACATAGAGGCTAGCAAGGAAATGATTTGGATGACTCAGTTCATGGTAGAGTTGGGAAAGGAGTAAGAGAGTTGCAAATTATACAGTGATAGTCAAAGTGTAATTCATTTGGCAAAGAATTCAGCCTTTCATTCAAGAACCAAACATATATAGCTTAGGTACCACTTCATTAGATAGGTATTGGAGGATGGTTAGTTGAAGCTGGAAAAGATCCATATAGATAAGAACCCTGTTGATATGTTAACAAAGCTGGTAACAAAAGAGAAGTTGAATCTTCATTTAATTTTTGTTGGTCTTCAAGATTGAACTTGAAGATGGAAAAGCTAGAGGATGTTGTTGTACAGGTAAAGGTGCAGCTGTTTATCTCCAAGTGGGAGATTGTTGAGTTGTGGAGCTAAAAGGTTCACCAGATGAGCAAATGCAAGGTTGCTAGAGTTACACAGTTACCAACATCGGTCAAGATCGACTGACATCGATCAGGAGTTGACCAGAGGCTACCGACATCGGTTAAGGATCAGCTGACATCAGTCATATGTAGATAGACAGGGACCGACATCAGTCACCTGTGCGTTCTAGAATTCTATTTTTGAGGAAGAACAAATTGTTTGCATGAAAAGATTAACTGTTAGTATTGAGTCTGCATTTTTATTTTTGGCAAGACAGATTTGAACCTTTGATTAAGAGGTGTATCTAATGATGGAGAATGCATAGCTCATGAATCCTAATATTATATAATAGGGTTAGATCTTCATAGCTTGTAGACAAGACATGTAAATGTGAATCAATCCAAGTGTTGGAGTTGGTTGTAATTGAGAGAGAGAACTCTTGAGGGAAAGAGATTTGTACATCTGAGAGGTGTGAGAAGAAAGAGAGATTTTTTCATTGTATTTCCTTCTGGAAGAGTTTAATATAAGTTTTTGGGTTGTTTCTTGTATCTCATATTCTTTGTTGTTTCTGATTTCTAGTTACTTATTATTTATGGTTTATTTATGTGTTTAGTTGCTTACACAAAAGTAATCAATCATACTGTAAGATCCTAACAAGTGCTATCAGAGCTTCAGGTTTATTAATAGGGTGTATCAGATCGGGTTAGTGTTTGTTGATTACAGGTCACTCACAAGGGTTTCTGATTGAGTGGGAGTAAAGCAATGGCAGAAGAAAGTAAACTAAGAATGGAGAAATTTAACGGCAAGAATTATCAATTATGGAGGATGCAGATAGAAAATTATCTGTATCAAAAAGATATGTACTTACCATTTGGTGGGGTTTTAAGAAAGCCCACAGATATGCAAGATGAAGAATGGAATGTTCTTGATAGAAAGGCTCTTGGATCTATAAGGTTGAGCCTGGCATCTTTTGTGATTTCTAACTAATCACAGGCAAAGACAACGGTAGAGTTAATGGATACTGTGGAAAACTTATATGAAAAACCCTCAGCTTCAAATAAGGTATATCTTATGAAGCAATTATTTAGTTTGCATATACAGGAAGGTGGATCTGTATATAGTCATCTTAATGATTTCCATGAAATTATAAATCAGTTAAATTCAGTGAAAATAGTTTTTGATGATGAAGTTAAGGTTCTCTTGATCTTATATTCTTTATCTGAAAGCTGGCACAGCTTGGTAATGGCAGTAAGTAATACTTCATCTGCTTCAAATATCTTGAAAGTTGAAGATGTTGTTAGTGTAATCTTGAATGAAAAAATTCACAGGAAAAGCACAGAGGAAATGTTAGGTAATGCTTTAAGTTTTGAAAGTAGGGGAAGGCAAAGAGAGAAGGGAAAGCAAGGGAGATCAAGGTCAAAGTCAAAGATGAGAAATAGATCCAACTCTAGAAATGGAAGAAATATAATCTGTTGGAATTATGGAAAGAAAGGGCATGCAAAGAAAGATTGTTGGTTGAAAGTTAAAGAAGAAAATCAGCATGAAGGTAAAGAAGAAGCAAAAGTTGCAGGTATTGTTGCACAAGATGCTCTTATATTTTCTTTGGATAATAAAATAGAATCTTGGGTTTTAGATTCTGGTGCCTCTTTCCATGCAACCCCAAATAGAGAATTTTTGAATGATTATGTCCATGGAGATTTTGGAATAGTTTATTTAGGGGATGATGAGCCTTTTAAAATTGTTGGCAAAGGAAAAGTGTAGCTGAAATTGTAGAATGAAAGCACATGGGTGTTAAAGGATGTCATGCATGTACCCATCATGAAGAGTAATCTAATTTCTGTAGGAAAGTTGGGAGATGAGGGTTGCACAGTAACTCTCACAACTAAATCTTGGAAAGTTTTCAAGGGTGCACTTGTAATAGCCAGAGGTAAGAGAGTAGGTACTCTTTATCTATGTAATTGTATTACTGATTATTCTCTTTTTGTTTTATTTACTTTAGATGTAGATGCAAAGTTGTGGCACTATAGGCTTGGCCACATGAGTGAGAAGGAAATGAAAGTTTTTAAGTCAAAAGGTAAGATTTCAAATTTGAAAAGCATAGATCTAGATTTTTGTGAGCATTGTATTTTTGAAAAATAGAAGAGAGTGAGATTTCTCAAAACTGGGTCAACAAAGAAGAATCACAAGTTGGAGCTTGTTCACACAGACGTGTGGGGACCAGTTCAAGTAGCTTCTATTGGAGGATCACAGTATTATGTTTCTTTCATTGATGATGCTATAAGAAAGGTTGGGTTTATTGCATAAAGAAGAAATTTGATGTTTTTGACACATTTAAGAAATGGAAAGTTTTGGTTGAGAATGAAACATGTTTGAGATTGAAGTTCCTTAGATCTGACAATGGTGGTGAGTACTGTAGCAATAAATTTAATAATTACTATTATATGAGTGGAATACGTAGGGAAAGGATGGTTCCAAGGACACCTCAGCAAAATGGAGTTGCTAAAAGGATGAATAGAACACTAATGGAGCATGCACGGAGTATGAGGTTGCATGCTAGTTTGCCCTTACAATTTTGGGTAGAAGCTATAGATACTGCAGTTTGCCTGATTAACAGAGGACCCTCTACTGCACTAGATGGTGGAATTCTAGAAGAGGCGTGGATAGGTAAAAAGGTGGATCATTCATTTCTTAGAGTTTTTGGTTCTGAAGCTTTTGTGCACATTGACAAATAAAATAGAAAGAATTTGGATACTAAATCTATGCAGTGTAATTTTATTGGTTATGGCTCTGGAGATTTTAGATTTTGGTTGTGGAATTTAGGAACTAATAAAATTATTAGAAGCCGTGATGTTTTTTTCAATGAGAAGGTGATGTACAGTGATCAGATCAAGAGGTTAAATAATTCTGAGCAGGACAATGTTGATTTGGACGAGGTGATGATCCAAAATGAGCTCGCAGGCAAAAATAATCACAAGCAGAAAAACACAGACACCGACGTTGGTCAGGCAAGAACCGACGTCAGTCAGGCAGGAACCAATGTTGGTTAGATAGTAACCAACATCGGTCACACAGGAACTAATGTCGATCATGTGGAACTGACATTGGTCAGGTACAGATCGAGAGATGACCGAGATCGATTACTGATAGAAAATTTTTTGGGCAGAGTTTTGATGAGGCAATGCAGGTAGGAACTAGGAAATAGTGGGAGCTTGGCATTATGAGGAAATTAAATCCTTGAAAGACAACCAAACGGGGGATTTGGTTGAGTTTCCAGTCAGAAAGAAAGAACTAAAAAATAGATAGGTTTAAAGGTTAAAAGAAGGAGAGAATGGACAAATGAGACATAAGGCTAGGTTGGTAGTAAAGGGATTTGCACAGAAACCAGGTATTGATTTTGGTGAAGTTTTTTCTCCTGTAGTAAAAATGACTTCTATTCAAACTGTATTGTCTTTAGTTGCTATTGAGGATTTGCATCTTGATCAGCTTGATGTTAAGATAGCATTTCTTCATGGAGATTTGGATGAAGAAATATATATGGATCAACCAGAAAGATTTGAGGTCAAAGGTAAGGAGAAACTTGTGTGCAGGTTGAAGAAAAGCCTATATGGTCTTAAGCAAGCTCCAAGACAATGGTATTTGAGGTTTGACAGGTTTATGACAGAGCATGACTTTAGTAGATTTCAATCTAACCATTGTGTTTATTTTAAGAGATTGGATAATGGTAGTTATATTATCTTGTTATTGTATGTAGATGATATGCTTGTTGCAAGTTCACACATGCAGGATATTAATGAGCTTAAGGTAAAATTAGCTCACACATTTGCCATGAAGGATTTAGGAGAAGTAAAGACAATTCTTGGCATGAGTATTAAGAGAGATAGGAAAAATCATAGTTTGATTTTGTCTCAAGAGGATTATGTGAACAAGGTGTTGGAGAGGTTCAATATGCAGGATGCAAAACTGGTAAGCAAACCTATGGATAGACACTTCAAGTTGAGCAAAGAATAGTGTCCTAAATCACATGATGAGGTTGAGTACATGAGTAGAGTTCCATATTCTTCAGTAGTTAGGAGCTTGATGTATGCAATGGTATGTACTAGACCTGATATATCCCAAGCAGTGGGAGTTGTCAGTAAGTTTATGGCCAATCCAAGGAAGGAACACTGGAAAGCAGTTTAGTGGATTCTCAGATATCTGAGAGGGACTAGCAGTAGGCATTTATGCTATGGAGGGTCAAACACTTCTCTACACGGGTATGTAGATTCAGATATGGCAGGTGACTTGGATGGTAGGAGAAGCACCACAGGATATGTGTTCACTGTTGGTGGAATAACGATTAACTAGATTTCAAAGTTGTAGAAGGTTATTGCCTTCTCTACTACAGAGACAAAATACATTATAGTCATAGAGGCTTGCAAGGAAATGATTTGTATGACTCGGTTAATGGGAGAGTTGGGAAAGGAGCAAGAGAGTTGAAAATTGTATAGTGATAGTCAAAGTGTAATTCATTTGGCAAAGAATTCAGCCTTTCATTCAAAAGCCGAACATATATAGCTTAGGTACCACTTCATTAGATAGGTATTGGAGGATGGTGAATTGAAGCTGGAAAATATCCATACAAATAAGAACCCTGTTGATATGTTAACAAAGCTGGTAACAAAGGAGAAGTTGAATCTTCATTCAATTTTTGTTGGTCTTCAAGATTGAACTTGAAGATAGAGAAGCTATAGGATGTTGCTGTACAGGTAAAGGTGCAGCTGTTTATCCCCAAGTGGGAGATTATTGAGTTGTGGAGCTAAAAGCTTCACCAGATGAGCAAATGCAGGGTTGCTAGAGTTACACAATCACCGACATCGGTCAGGATCGACTGACATCAGTCAGGAGTCGACCAGAGGCTGCCGACATCGATCATATGTAGACAGGCAGGGACCGACATCGGTCACCTGTGCATTCTAAAATTCTATTTTTGAGGAAGAACAGATTGTTTGCATGAAAATATTAACTATTAGTATTGAGTCTGCATTTTTATTTCTGGCAAGATAGATTTGAACCTTTAATTAAGAGGTGTATCTAACAATGGAGAATGCATAGCTCATGAATCCTAATATTATATAATAGGTTTAGATCTTCATAACTTGTAGACAAGACATGTAAATGTGAATCAATCCAAGTGTTGGAGTTGGTTGTAATTGAGAGAGAGAACTCTTGATGGAAAGAGATCTGTACATCTGAGAGCTGTGAGAAGAAAGAGAGATTTCTTATTGTATTTCTTTCTAGAAGAGTTTAATACAAGTTTTTGGGTAGTTTCTTGTATCTCATATTCTTTGTTGTTTTTGATTTCTAGTTACTTATTATTTTTGGTTTAATTCTGTGTTTAGTTGCTTACACAAAAGTAATCAATTGTGTTGTAAGATCCTAACAACTTGTGCTTAGTTTTATAATGCTTACAAGTACATAAGCTCTGCGAGAAATTGTCAAAGTGTGTTTTATTTAATTAAAAGGTAACATACTTAGGTCATATAATCTCAAAAAATGGAATTTTAATGGACCCCACAAATATTGGATCCATCATGGAATGGCCAACTCCCAAGAATGTGCATGAGGTACATACCTTTATGGTTTAGCTGTGTACTATAATGAATTTATACCAAATGTCTCTAAAATAGTTAACCTGATCACTTAATTGTAATGAAAGGAATAATTATTTTTGTGAAGTGATAATTGTGAATTCTTTTTCTAAACCTTGAAGTAAAATATTACTACTACACCAATTTTATAGATATCATACCCAAATGTTCACTTTTCTATTATAACAGATGTCTCAAGGGATGGTCTGGGTAGAGTGATTATGTAAGAAGACTTAATAGTTGCATACAACTCCAATAAATCAAAGCCCCATGATACAAACTATGCTCCATGACTTAGAGTTAGATTCAACTATGCATGCCCTACATGTTTAGAGCACTATTTGTTGGGTAAACCCTTTGAACTCAAATCAGATAATCTATGGCTCAAGTACATTTTTACTCAGCCCAACTTGAATGCAAAATAAAGGCATTGGTTGGAGTTTTTATTAGACTATGATTTTGACATCGGCTAAATAAAGGGCAAAGAAAATAGGACTATTTCAAATAACATGGACTTATCAACAATCTAAATTTTTGAAAACTATGAGAAATAAATTGGACTATATCAAGATTAAATTGGATTGTTTCAAGATTAAGTTAGATTTATTAAAAATAAATCACATCTATCTAATTTATTTTTAATAATTCCAAATTATTTACAATGATAAAAAATAATTAATAGTTGAAAATTGTCTAAAATTACAGCTGGAATTTTCTAAAATTATCTAGTAGCTAGTTCATTATTTGCACATATTATACATCTACCAAAGGAAGGGAACCTGATATGGTCATTTTTTCTAAAACAACATACACATCATCGGACCAGGCCTTCAACCACCATACAAGAATTTATGGTATCTTTCAGAGAGCCAACCATAAAAAGTAGTGCCCATCAGGTGAAGTTTAGGGGCATGAGGATACACAAGAATACACTTGTCCCTCCAACCAAGTCAATAAAGATTTTTATGTGTAGAGGATTCATTATGGAATCTAAATATTTGGAGCACTCACAATATGATATGAAAATAGATGATGCATATGTAATGGAAGGACCTCCAGATACCACTTTTCTAGATCTAGTACAAAGGATACCCTAAATCTTGAGGAGGAGGTTACCAAGAAAGAATAAAGGAAAAATAAAAAATTAGATAAGAACAAAAAGAAGAAATAGGCCATGAAACTAGCAGATATGCAAGATACCCTGGATCATGAGGATAAGGCTACGAAGAAAGAAGAGAGGAAAATTAAAAAATAAGAGAAGAATAAAAAGAATAAAGAGGCCATAGAATAAACATTTGCATACGAATCCTAAAGTGTGCAATAGGAATAATACAAACAATATACTGAGGAGGAGGAACAACAAAAGAAGTCTGAAGAAGTTGAGTTCAGGAAAAAGAAGGCCAAAGAAGCTCAGGCCAAGAGAAAGAAAATCAAGAAAGTAAAAGTTGAAAGGAAGAGAAGGGAACACAAAGAGGTAGTACATAAGTATGAAGAGGATCAAGATGCTAAAAAAAAAATTAAATAGAATAAGATGAATAAGATAAAGAATCCAAAGAACAATGCTAAAAATAGGAGGAAGCCAAACATGAGGCAAAGGTACAAGATACCAAGAAAAAAGCTAAGGCTGATGCCAAAGCTTAAATAAATCTTGACACCAAAGCTAATGTTGAGGTGAATGCCAAGGCCAAAATTATGGTTAGATCCAAGGTCGAGGAGGCTGCCCAAATTCACATTAAGGCCACAACCAATGCTCAAGATAAAGTTGAGGCACAGACTATGAAATAAAAGGAATCTAGTAAAAAGGAAAAAGTAGAACACATAACATCCCACAAGGATGGGACCTAATAAGGTGCACCAAAAGAGACTTCACTATCAAATTTTATCCCCACTACCCAATGGTTGTGGGATGTCCCTACCACATTATATTATTGCAACACTTTCTTATTTTTGTTGGCTCGATTTAATCCATCTTCTACCATAGTCAAAGCCACATCTACCACACTTGCTTCCACTTCTATGGAGACATCTTTAGATGTTTTGTAGATGTCATTATCCAAGAAAATTGAAGGATTATTTGTATTCTAATAATCCATTTCATAAAAGGCTTCAGACTTGGAACATATTGCTTTTTTGATTTCATGAGGAGAAAGTAGAAGCATAAAAACAAATTGATAAGGCTAGGTAGCTCATCAATGCCACTTTTCCTACTCTATTTATGTAAATCCTTGACGATCAAGTAATGATTGAGGACATACAATTCACTACATTGTTGACTCAGCTAACAAAAGATTGGGTAAGTGCATAAAAACTACACACCCAAGGGAAGGCTATCCACACTAAAATAGAAGGTATTTATAAACTACTAGAGGAATATGTACAAGTCATGGATATTGAAGCACATTAGGCTAAGAAAATGGTATAGGGAATGTTTGATTATAGGTAATACCTTGACAAATAATTGTCTTTTATGAAACTAAAGTTTTCAATGGTGGATAAAGCTAAATTTATAATGAGTGATCAAATGGCTACTAGAGAGACATGGACTGGTACATTTTAGTAGTTGATATATGCCTAAGATATCACTATGAAGAAGTTCTAGGTCTGGAAGAATGAGATAATGTGCAACATATTTATATCTATTGAAGCCCAAAGGAATACAGATAGGTTAGATGATATTATGTTAGATATCTATCTTAAGTTGTCAAATGTTAAATACTTCCTTCTCATTGTAGAAGAAGATTTAAAATATTTGATGGTCATTCAGATTCCATTATGTATTTTGCTTACCATGGTGCAAGAAGTCCTTGATAATTGGAAAATAATCAAGCATGAACTCTCATAGGTTGAACTAGCTATTGTGCATATCATAAATGAACCTAATTTCATTCCACTATAGGAGCTTCAAGCAATTTTGTAGAAGATAAAGTTGGATACAAAGGCATAGACTGAGCAACCACAACCTACACATCCACTTGGCCAAACTTTGGCACCACCTCTACATTAGGTAAATATGTAGCTCAAGTTTTTTAGTTTAATTAAAAAAAATTCTTTGTTACGTATTCATAAGAATTTGGAGCAGGGTCAGCTTGGTTGAAATCCCTAACTAGGATGGCCACTTGGTTAAGCTAGTTTATGAAAAATTGAAAAGGGTGGTAGGCAAGGATGTTAGTTAAAAACCCAAAATGGAAGCTAAGTAGTATGCAAAGGGTTTAAATTGGTAAATGGAACCTAGAGTGATTACTACCACTTTTGTGAAAGGCTAATCCCTTTTTCAGCTTTAGTTGAGTTTAGAAGTCATATTTTATCTCAGGATAAAATAATAATTTAAGTTTGGGAAAGTGTCAGACATGGAGAAAGGCCTTGTAAAATTGTAAGTGTATAATTTATGGACACATGTGCATAGGGTATCATTTTTTCATCTATATGACCATTTGGATGTATTCAAACTTGTTATCCAAGTGATAGATATAAGAATGTTGAGTCTTTCTTTTTGTATGCTAGAAAGTTGTAATGTTAAGAGACATGGCCATGTAAAATGCTATATATAGTGGTTTGATATAATGGAATATGGTTCCAATGTGTGATAGATATTAATATACTAGATTTGTTATGGTTTTTCTAAGATTCTTTTATGTATGCCTAATGTTCAATGTCTACTCTATTTTTTTATCTTTTTTTATCTTGTATTATGTTTTTTAATGTTTTGGAATTCTTAACTCCATGTTATTTCATCTTTATATATGTTGATATGTATAAAATTGAAGATTTTTTAAATTCACTCATGCTATTATGATTCTTTTCCGCTTCTTATTGCATAAGTTATCCCTGTAATTAGCATGTTATAAAAATATTATAGAAAACTTTGCTAACATTCCTTCAACATGCACGTGATTGGAATTTTCTTTCAAAGTATCTATGAAGAGATAGCTTGAAGGGATTTGTAGTAAGTTTGAGTTCCTTCCTTGGCCTAACGATCATTCTAGTGTAATCAATAGGCCCCATGACCCCAATATAGATTAGATTTATAGGGGTGTCAATGCCATATCTATGATGCAATCCAATCTATAAAGAGAGTGGGAGGGCTTTGTAGTACTTTTGAGTTTACCCTAATTCATTTTTGAAAGGTATAAGGTATCTCCTAGGAGATACCTTTCAAACATGAATTACGATACCCTTTAAGGTATTACAAGGTCCTTTAAGGTATCTTATAAGATATACCTTGACAAACCCTAAATTAGCAAGCTGCAGGCATTTCTGAGAGATTTAATCATGGGAATTTACAGAAACTTTGTAATATTTCTCCCCTATACATGTACAAGGTGAATTAAAAGGTTTTAACCTAAGATTGTGTGGATGTTTATGAATACTAATACTGAGGGTTTGTAATAGGGCTAATTAGGCCTAAATGAGGGTAGGCTAATGAAGGAAGTGATAGTTAGAGGTGGAGTTGGGCTATGAAATTTTACATAGATATGAAAAAGAATAGAGTGTACTTATAAATTCCCATATAATCTCTTGAAAAATCATAATGTTTCTGTATAAGACAAAATATAGTTAAAAAGGTTACAAGCCTTGAGAGAGCATTGTGTCCATAAGGTGTGGAATGAGAGTATGCTATTGTTTGAGTTCTTGAAGGAGGTTATACCAAGTATGTTATGATCATCTAAGACCATATGTGACAATAGGTTGAGCTCTTTAAACATAGACCAATATTTGGTCCTTGAAACCCAAAGAAGGTGCCTATGAAGAAACTAGAAAGAGATTTAGAGGAAATTTGTGAATGAGACATGAATGGAATGAGTTAAAAGATGTATAGACAGAGGTCAATGCCATCAAAGAGGTTCTACTAAGATTACAAGGAATAAGTACTAGGTCTGATTTGCATCTTTATCCTAACAAGTTATTCTCAATCTCATAATATTTTTAATCCTTAAGAATACTTCAAAATAAATAATTTATAATACTCTAAACACAAGTGATTCAAACAAGATTTACTTCATTGGTTTTTTTTTAAATATTTATGTACAAAATAAGAATGACATGTATGAATGCCATATATAGGCATATAATGTCAATAATACATGCATTTCCATATAGGCATACAATAAATTACATCATTTCTAAAAAAAAATATTTAATGTAAGGTGAATACATCATATACGTATTTACAATGCTAAAAATTCATATATTACCATATAGGCATTCAAAAAAGTACATCATCTACAACATCCTAATCATCAAATAGTCTCCCTCTCTTTGCCTTCTTTAAAGAAGACTTTCCTTAGGATGTCCTACTTATAGATGGAGATATCTTAAATGCCTTGGATTTATCCAAGGTTTAATGGTGGGTACTATGCTCATAGCTCACTTACAGTCGATCCTGTTGAAATATAAAAATTATTATAAAATTAATAAGTATACGTGAAACCAAGTTAAGAAACTCATGTTTAAAAATATAATAAAAAAATCCTTTAAACATGCACTTACTACAATCTCATGGTCTTCCTCAATTTACTATTAACACTCGACTGGGTCAGTGTTAGGTTCAACTACATGAATAGGCATGTCAAATGATGAAGAAACATGAGGAGCTATCATAGTAGTCTTTTGAATTAGACTATCAAATGTCATATGATAGCCCTGCATACATAATACATTTGTGCATATAAGTTATATTTGCCAAAGTATATAGAAAAATTACTAAAACAAAAGTACTAAATTATAATTCAAATTTACAAGTGAATATACATACGTAAGTGAGTGCCTATGTAGATGACATTGTAGTAGCAATACCTAAGTCTGTCTTGACTAGTAATGATGGAGGAATGTCCACCCTATTTATCAGTTAAACAAAAAACCTAATAATTAATAACTTGGGAAATTCATTGACTAAATAAGTTACTAGCAAACTTAGTCTTGCATATAGTCCAAGATTCAACTATAGTTTGGGCATTTGATTCTTTTGGTATAAATTTATGTGGAAGGTTAATTAAGGAATACATAAGAGTGTTGAGAATATTCTTTTTAGGAATCTAATTGGTCAAGAAGTTGTAAAATCCTATTTATCCACATTCCTTGTTCTTGAAATCATATAATTTGTAATCTAAAAAATTATGTGCCTTGTGTTTAGTCTTGTAACTTGTTAATGTGGGAGTTGTATAGGCCAAATGGGTCCTCAAATATGTAATTAATTTTTTATGAAGATCTGTTAGATGCTCCCAACAAGGAGATTTAACCAAAAATAGGGTTAGTAGAAGGTAAAGCTAGAGAGGTGTATGTGAGGGGTAAGTAGACCAATAGTTTGAGTTAGTGACATGACCAAGGATCTAGAGAGAGAGTGATAAGAAGACAAAAGGATTGGTTTGACTAATATTATCATGTTTATTTGATTTCCCAAAGGACTAAGGGAATGAGTTATGAATGGATCAAGGATAACCTTGAAAGGAAGGGATATAGGTAGAGTTTGGTATAGAATTCGATATAGCTCTACATCAATAGATATAGATAGGACCTCTCCCTCAACTATATATAGTAGGTTTTTAGTCCCCCTAAGTAGGTGGTGGTAACAAACTACTCGACCCTATCTATCTATATGGGGTTGAGGTCCCCTATTTGTATATGGTTGTAAGGCCTATGCCATATACATATAGGCTACAGTTTATATTCGATGCTTTCCCAACAAACCAATGGGATATAAAGGACACTCTCCTAACAAACCAATGGAATTAACTAGGTACAATGAGATCAAGAGGCTATGCCATCTACATTTATAACTCCATAGATAGATATGAAATTATTGTGCTCAAATGGAATCAAGATGGGAATTGAGTTGATAGCTATGACCATTTTGGATATCGATCATAGACATTGAACTACTATATGTGATTAGGATAACAATGAATCAAGTGCCTAGATATGAGGCCAATATTTAAAACAAAGGAGTGGGATGCATATTTATGAAGACATGATATGCTCGATTGGGAAATTGATATAAATATATTATACCAAATAAATTTTATCAAATGAATTATATGTGTGTGTGTGTGTGTGTGTGTGTGTGTGTGTGTGTGTGTGTGTGTGTGTGTGTGTGTGTGTGTGTGTGTGTGTGTATGTACATCCAATCTTACTGATTAGGATTGACCCGCTATGAAAACTACATATAATGGGATACCAATCAAATTTTCAACTCACTATTTTAATTATTTAAAACATATTTGAGATGGAGGATGAGTCTCTAACAAGTTATACTAATCCATGTTAATTCATCAAACAAAAAAAAATCCAACAAAATTATATTAGGTATTTTATATTTTATTACAAAAAATCTACCAAGGATGCAACTAAGGTGTATGAATGTACTCTAGAGTGTAAAATATTCACTTGAAATTTTACCTCTATAAATGTATATGGTGTCGTACTGACATGAATAGATGTAGTCCACTACCTAGAACATAAAAAATACATATATATTATTCAATTTATATGTGTAAATTAGTTTTTACCTTTTTTATTTATAAATATAACTTAAAATTTTAACATTAAATTTATATAAAAGATACATGCATATGTGTAGAGTCTCCCAACATATCTGAACCAAATGTGTGTGCCAACAATTCATCAGTCAAGAACATATCCTCCAAGACCCCTAAAGTACCATGATCATCATCTGAAGGTCCAATGCATATAGCACCACAACATCTGCATGGGTGGGGTTAGGTATGGCCACTAGCTAGAGTATCTCGGGCATCTATCTCTAAAAGTCTACTCATATGATGAATGAGTGTATCAATAAGTGCACTAAGCACATGCAAAGTGTCTATCTCCACAACCTCTATCACCATAGAGGAAATCTTTAGATGAAGTGTCTTTTGGGTAGGGATCATTTTAGGTCAATTAGGTGTATGGCATGCACTTGGTTGATCCTATGTGGAACCTTTCCTTTGGACTTGAAACTCACCATAGTCAAAGTAGTTTGGAATTTGATTAAAGATAAATTCATAATAGAGTTTCCTCAAAAAGTACAAAGGGACCTCGTGGTTATTATAATGGGGATATTCAAACACCATCCACCATTACTCCTAGAAATTATCCTTAATTAAATCATGTTGGCATCATTAGATTGGATAATGTTTGGTCATTATGGGAAATGAGGCATTGGTGATCAAGTCAATAAATAAGGCATAAATTTGATCTTTTGTTATATTTTTGTTTTTTACCTTAGATGCTGACAATTTTTTAGTATAGTAAGCCCTAAAACTATCCCTATATGACCTCCATCTATCAATTTGACTCATTATCAAGTCAAATTGACCTAATACTAACTCTAGGTTATTGGCCAAATAGATTTGATGGGTTTTTTTGAAAGTGGGCTCCCTCATTCTCCTAATTATTTTCTCAATTTTAATTTTATTCTCCTCTATGTGAGAAACTATATCCTCCCGGCTACTTGGGGTATCTAGGGGAACTATAGGAGGGTTAGGCAGAGGGTTAGGTGGAGGGTTAGAAGGTTTAAGATGGTTGGGTAGAAGGTTAGGTAGAGAATTAGGTGGAGGATTAGGCAGAGCATGCTGACCTATTGGAGAAAAATAAAAAAAATAAACCAGATGCAATTCACATTCATAAAAAAATAAAAAAAATTGATTAAATCTATAAAAAACATACCTCTTCTTCGCATCAACATCATCAATCTAGAAAATGAAGGGCAAAACACAAATCTTACATGCTAAAATGGGATATTATAGGGCAAAATGTGATCTTACAGGAAAAAGTGTGAATGGGAATTAGAAAAATGTGAATGAAAAGAATGAAGATGATGAGGGGTTTTTTTATTTTATATTTTCAATAACCTATACACATTATTTAAACTTATAGGAACATGTAAATGCTCCTATAATGCATACATGTTCCTATTAGTTTACATAATGCATATGAATTATGGTTTAGGAATCCCAATCCATAATGTATATGCATTATAACAATAATGCATACACATTATGTTATAATGCATATGCATTATGGGTTATGTCCATAGAATTGTTCCCTAACTCTGTGCACATACCCACACCCAAAATTATAGAAATAATGGTTCAAGAATCTTCATGTCTTAAGGCTTAAAAGAGAAGAAAAGAAGAGGAAGATTACCATGAAAGGCAATATGAGAGGGAAGTTTCAATATGAGAGGGAAACTGTTGCCCTTATAGAATGCTGAAAATCTATTAATTTTATATAATTTACATTCTCAAATTTTAAATATAAATTAGTACTAATATTTTACATTAAACACCAAATTATTTCAACAAAGTATATCTTGATAAACAATCCTTTATTACATTACTTGAACCTTCAAAATAACTATTAATGTACCGCTTATCTAGATAGTAATGTGTCATGGGACATCACCACGGTTATTTAGAGTCTCCTTAACCCTTTTCGATTTCAATGCCAAATTT
The DNA here is from genome assembly GCA_037957365.1 of Torreya grandis. Classification (NCBI taxonomy): domain Eukaryota; kingdom Viridiplantae; phylum Streptophyta; class Pinopsida; order Cupressales; family Taxaceae; genus Torreya; species Torreya grandis. The sequence goes on along the minus strand of JARHVA010002713.1, from coordinate 2,162,632 downwards.
TTAAGGTCCCTCTAAAATTTTGATTAACAATTCAACGTGATTAGCATTGACAAGACCACAAGGTGAAATATTTAACCTTTAACAAGATGTTGTTATTGGAAATAAAGAAGTGGGAATCGTTAAATCAAATGTAATCCCTTATACTAAGATGGTTAGGGATACATGCCTTATACCTGCTTATATATGGCTATTGGCCTGCATTTTTTTCATTTGTAATTTTACATTTAAACAATAATCACACATTTGCACCCCATATTTTTATGGTAACCTATTTATAATTAAGATAAATCAACATAATCATTATATTCATTTTACTCTTCATCGAGAGCCAATCATTAGAAGCATGAGAAATTAAAAAAATGTAGTGGTGTATGATTAACAAAAAGAAAAAGTTTCAACCCTAAACAATTGAATAAATGAAGGTGAGAGAGCAAATGTGCAATGAGAGGTAACAATAAGTATGCAATGAGAGTATTTTGGGTTAAGTGATGTTTTTTTTATTTTAATCAAATTAATGTGAGAGAATTTTAGGGTATCCCCATAGTTTTGTCTATTTTTTAAAGTTAAATTATATAAAAAAATGATGGTGTCTTCTATCTGGGTTCATCCTTGGAAGAACAAGGGAGTACTCAACCCTATTGGACAATACCCAAGACATATCCATAGGAGTATAAAACCCATACCAATATTCGGTATGTGAAATACTAGGATCATCCTCCTTGGGGTGAAGGACCTAGTAATATAGTTTTAAGTGGAAAGCTTGGGAGTTGAATAGTTAGGTTATTGGAATCTAAAAATTAGTACAGAAAACAAGTAGATGGCATTTGTCCATTTGCTATCTTGATCTCTTATCTTTTTCAATGGAAGCCAAATGACAATCGTTACATGTAAAGCACGTTTCATCATATAAAATGCATAATCTTGGTTAAAATATGAAAGAGAAAGGATTCAGATAGAATTACATGTGATGCAACAACATACTTGATCTTTAGGAGACTAATACAATAAACTAAAGAAAGGATTAAAAAACTAAATTTACAGATGGAGAAAAAATACATGGTGTGGGAATGATGTTGCTTCATTCTAAACTATTTGGAATGAAGTTGCACCATTCCATACCTTATAACTATTTGTGCCTTTAGTGTCATCCTAAAGAAAATAATACTCCATTTTCCATTATATTTTTTTTGCACCTTTAGTGTCAACTTAGAGAAATTGATACAACGTTTTCCAAAAGTGAAAAAGTTTCCTAGTTTTCATTTTGTTGTACAATGGGATTTTTTAGAAGTGTCTACATTTTAAAAACCCTAGGAATTTACAATCTCCTTGTCTAGATGCCAAAAACATATAATAGAGATCTATCAATTTTCAATTGTTAGATGTTCAATGATCATTCATTTTAGTCATGAAACGTTTTTGCTGTTAGTTTTTAGATATGGGTTGCTGAGGATAGAAATGTAATTTATTGTTTTTTTTGCTTGAAGTTATTTATGTGTCTTTCATTGTTTATTTTTAATATGTTCATCATGGTGCTTTATTTAGTTTTATAAATAAATATATCTTAAAGACATTAATGAGCTATCTTTCTTTCAATCTGAGGATTGTTTTGGTTTAAAGATGGGGCTGATTTTCAATGTGAGTAATGTTCTAGTGTAATTTATTGATATATAACCCCTCATTCAAAGATGGATCTTGATTTCAATATGAATATTGTTATGGTAACCTATATATAATTAATATAAATTAACATAATCATTATATTAATATTACTCTTCATCGAGAGCCAGTCATTAGAAGCATGAGAAATTCAAAAAAATGTAGTGGTGTATGATTAACACAAAAAATAGAGTTTCAACCCTAAGCAATGGAAGAAATGAAGGTGAGAGAGTAAATGTGCAATAAGAGGTAAATATAATTATGCAATGAGAGTTAACTCTATTAAGTGATGTTGGCTTTTTCTTTTAATCAAATGATTGTGAGATAATTTTAGGGTATCCCCATAGTTTTATTTATTTTTAAAGTTAAATTAAAAAAATAAAAACAAATGATGGTGTCTTCTATATGGGTTCATCCTTGGAAGAAAAAGGGAGTACTCAACCCTGTTAGATAGTACCTGAGACATATCTAGAGGAGTATAAAACATGTATTGGTATTTGGTATGTGTAATACTAGGATCATCCCCCTTGGGGTGAATGACCCATTAATATAGTTTTAAGCTAAAATCTTGGGAGTTTAATAGTTAGCTTATTGGAATATAATAATTAGTACAAAAAATAAGTAGATGGAATTTCTCCACTTGCTATCCTGATCTCCTATCTTTTCCAATGGAAGATAAATGATAATCATTGCATGTAATGCACATTTCATCATATAAAATGCATAATCTTGGTTAGAATATGAAAGAGATAAGATTCAGATAGAGTTACATGTGATGAAAAAATCTACTTGATCTTTAGGAGACTAATACAATCAACTAAAGAAAGGATTAAAAAACTAAATTTATAGATGGAGGGAAAAAACATGGTGCGAGAATGATGTTGCTTCATTCTAAACTATTTGAAATGAAGCTACACCATTCCATACCTTATATTTTTATGTACCTTTAGTGTCATCCTAAAGAAAATAATACCCCATTTTCCATTATATATATTTTTTCACCTTTAATGTCAACTTAAAGAAATTGATACAACGTTTTCCAAATGTGAAAAAGTTTCCTAGATTTCATTTTGTCATACAGTGTGGTTTTTTTAGAAGTGTCTACATTTTAAAAACCCTAGGAATTTACAATCTCCTTGTCTATATGCCAAAAACATGTAATAGAGATATATCAATTTTCAATTGTTACATGTCCAATCATCATTCATTTTAGTCATGAAATTTTTTTACTATTTGTTTTTAGATATGGGTTGTTGAGGATAGAAATGTAATTTCTTGTTTTGTGTGCTTGAAGTTGTTTAAGTGTGATTACTTGTTTATTTTTAATATTTTAATCATGTTGATTTATTTAGTTGTCTAAATCAAGATATTTTTAAGACATTAATGAGCTATCTTTATTTCAATCTGAAGGTTATTCTGGTTTAAAGATGGGGCTGATTTTCAATTTGAGTAATGTTCTAGTGTAATTTATTGATATATAACCCCTCATTCAGAGATGGATCTTGATTTCAATCTAAATACTATTATAGTATAAAGACTTGTCCTTTTAATTTTCCAAATGGATCCACATTTAATGAGGGGTTCTCACTTTCCGCTGTCTATCTTGATGCTTGAACCTGATACTTGGTTGTAAACAACTGCTCACACAACCATTTGAGTTAAATGGGATAGATGGCCTTTGGTCAAAATTAATTTTTTATATTCTATTAATCTTCTTTGGGTTACCTTTTAATTTGGAAGACAGGTCAACCTAATTGTGACAATGTTGGCCACTCGTTAGAGAACATTATTAGACACTTTGACTCAATGCCTAATTAGGTAGGGAAAATCCTTTCAATGGGTAGGTCAAGGTGTGACTATTATAATTTTATCATTTTTCATGTGATATGGTGTAATACCAAGGTTATTTGGCCTATGTAAAAATCTTACTTTATAATTTCTCCACGGCAAATTCTAGACTAGTGCATCTTTATAAGCTTAGGTTAGCATTTGTTATTTGTCACTACCATGGTTAGATATAGCTCTATAAACCCTTCTAGTGTTGAAGATGAATAAGGGTTTTATATTGTATATTATCTCATAGTGTTATACTCTTACAAGCTATAGTTATCGTCATATAGTTCTATAAAACCTTGAGATATGTGCATTTAAATTTTATTGGTGATTTTGTTTTGTGTGGTTTAAGTACTTTGTTGCAAGATGATTTAGGCTCTCTCATTTAATGCTTCCATAAATAACATCACTTTTGAGATCCCTTGAATATAGTGATTATTAATGGATATTAATATTATGTTTTCCTTTGTTTTTGAATTTTCTAATTTGTTTGTAGCTAAAACTTTTAACTAGCATGTTATACTTGTTTGATTCAAATTTAAACATTCACATGGTTGCATTTCATAAGTATATTTAATTGGAATGGAATTATTTAGCTTTATTTTCAATGTTATTTTCCTTCCATAGATAGTAGATCAATCTAAGACAAGCATTCTTAGAAGTTTTAATCAAAAAATTTCTAATGTTTTTTATTCTTACCCCTAAAAAGGGTGTGAAGGTCTCTATATACTTAACATGAATGTTAGTGTAAGTTTCACATTCTATGACGAAGTGTTTCTCTATTTCAACTACCATTGTGGTAAAAAATACACATGTCCTCATTTCCCATTCAACATTAGGTGTCTTCATTTTCATCTCTCACATTTGAGTGTGTTTCAACTTGTATAATAAGTATCTCATCCTTGCATTTAATTTTTATCTATAAATGCATCTTCTCTTGATGTTCATAAAACATAGTTGAGTTCAGTGAGATTTTCTTCTCATTTCCTTTTTATTTTTTGTCTACATGGCTATTCTAAATTTTCTCTAACATAGTATTTTACCTCTTAAAAATGTTTCTGATGAGGATTTCTAGATCCCTTTTATCTATCTTCATTTCAGATCTTATGCACTATTGGCCTATACCTCACATCTATGAAGCACCATTGGATGGGAAAGTAACACTAATAAGACCATGGTAGTTTATCATAAATAATTTTGATGATGGTTTTTTGTAATTTAAGATCCATGTTTTATCTCTAAAATTTAATATGTTTTAGTTAAATAGTATGTAAGTGTAATTTGAGGTGCCCCTTTAGTTTACAATAATGAAATAATTTTACATGTAGTGACTATTTGTTCAAGCATCTATTGATTGGTGAATTGAGGGTTAGAAACACTTGTCTTTTCCTTCGATGCATCATATCACTGAACTTTGAATGTGTATTAGTTTCAGTCACATTTGCATCCTTTGATTTCATATTTGTGTGAGGGTTAGCATATGCATTTCCTATCTAATCCTTCTAACATCATTCTCCATACCTGGATATCTTAATGTAAAAATGGATCTGGTTATGGAAAATGATATGATGAGCTCTACGTTGCCACCTAGAGAGAGTGGAAAAAGTTTGAGCAGTAGCCATGAGGATTACATGACACCCAAGTCTTTAAAGGACCATTATATGGTTAGGGATAGAGAAGGGGAGGATAATATTGAAACTTATACAATAAGTAAAAAGAATAGAAGAGAACTTAAAGTACATTGGAAATTGTTGCCCTTATAAAATACTTAAAATCTATTAATTTTATATTATTTACATTCTCAAATTTTAAATATAAATTAATATTAATATTTTACATTAAAAAGCAAATTATTTCAACAAACTATATCTTTCTAAACAATCCTTTATTACATTACTTGAACTTTCAAACCAACTATTAATATACCCCTTACCTAGATAGCAATGTGTCATGGGACATCACCATGGTTATTCAGAGTCTCCTTAACCCCTTATGATTTCAATACCAAATTTTTAAGGTCCCTCTAAAATGTTGATTAATAATTCAATGTGATTAGAATTGACAAGATCATGATGTGAAATATTCAACCTTTAGCAAGATGTCATTATTGGCAATAAAGAAGCAGAAATTGTTAAATCAAATGTAATGCCTTATACTAAAATGGTTACAGATACCTGACTAATACCTGGTTATATATGGCTATTGGCCTACATTTTTTCATTTATCACTTCATATTTAAATAATCATCACACATTTGAACCCCATATTTTTATGGTAACCTATATATAATTAAGATAAATCAACATAATCATTATATTCACATTACTCTTCATCGAGAGCCCATCATTAGAAGCATGAGAAATTGAAAAAATGTAGTGGTGTATGATTAACAAAAGAAATGGAGTTTCAACCCTAAGCAATTGAAAAAATGAAGGTGAGAGAGTAAATGTGCAATGAGAGGTAACTATAAGTATACAATGAGAGTTAACTCAGTTAAGTGATATTATTTTCTTCATTTAATCAAATGAATGCGAGAAAATTTTAGGGTATCCCCATAGTTTTATTTATTTTCTAAAGTTAAATTAAAAAAAATAAAAAAAAATGATGGTGTATTCTATCTAGGTTCATCCTTGGAAGAACAAGGGAGTACTCAACCCTATTGGATAGTACCTCAGACATATCTAGAGTAGTATAAAACTAGTATCAGTATTCGGTATGTGCAATACTAGGATCATCCCCCTTGGGGTGAAGGACCTAGTAATATAGTTTTAAGTTAAAAGCTTGGGATTTTAATAGTTAGTTTATTGGTATCTAAGAATTAGTATAACAAACAGGTAGATGTCATTTGTTCATTTGCTATCTTGATCTCTTATCTTTTCCAATGGAAGCCAAATGAGAATCATTACATGTAATGCACGCTTCATTATATAAAATCCATAATCTAGTTTAGAATATGATAGAGATAATATTCAGATAGAATTACAAGTGATGCAACAATCTAATTGATCTTTAGGAGACTAATACAATAAACTAAAGAAGGGATAAAAACCCTAAATTTACAAATGGAGGGGAAAAACATGGTGCAGGAATGATGGTGATTCATTCCAAACTATTTGGAATGAAACTGCACCATTTCATACCTTATATTTTTATGTGCCTTTAGTGTCATCCTAAAAAAAATGATACACTATTTTCCATTATATTTTTTGTGCACCTTTAGTGTCAACTTACAGAAATTGATACAATGTTTTCCAAATGTGAAAAAGTTTCCTAGTTTTCATTTTTTTCATATAGTGGGGTTTTTTATAAGTGTCTACATTTTAAAAACCCTAGGCATTTACAATCTCCTTTTCCAGATGCCAAAAACATCTAATAGAGATCTATCAATTTTCAATTGTTACATGTTCAATGATCATTCATTTTAGTCATGAAATTTTCTTATTGTTAGTTTTTAGATATGGGTTGCTAAGGATAGAAATCTAATAAGTTTATATGTTACTATTGAAAAAAATACCGATTAGATATATGAGATTCTCCTTGTGAAAGCTTTTAAGTAAACTAGTTTTCTATTTTATTTATATATATTTATATTAGATATATGTACCTTTCCAATAGTAAATTTGAGTATGTGCTTTCTCCATGAAATACATAAGACTTCATCATTATGCCCACTCAAGGTCTACATTGATATTAAAAAATATCCTTATATCTTTAATTGAGAAACAATACTTGAAACACATTAAAAAAGCCAAAAAACCAAAAATATAATAGAGAAAGTAGTTTCTTCAAACATTGTGTAAATAAAAATTAAATAAAAAATTTGCCTTTTATACCAAAATATAATTTTGGTCCTATATGAAAACAAAAAATATTGAAACTATTTTGATATTTAATAGGTTTTTAGATAATATCAATGTAGAAAACAACAAACATCAATAATAAAAATCATACACATCAATTTATTTTGATATTTTTAGACATAAACTTGTGTACTTAAATTAATGATTAATATTCTCTATAATATTTGTAATTTTTCAATAGATTTATTTGAATAATGAAATCTCTATATTTTATTTTTTATGATTTTTTCTCTTAAAATAAACTATAATTGTATATGTATGAACAAATGAATTCAAATTAGGCATTATTATATTCTTATGTTTTTACATATAATCCGAAATCATGTAAGCTAATAAATGTATCGTCATTTAATGAAATGGTCTTATTGAAACTGGAATAATATATTTTAAATAAATCTTAAAAGTGGAAATCTTACTTTTGAAAATATCTAAAAAAAGGTTCTCATACAATTACTAATCATCATATTTTATTATTTTATGATATTTATATGTTTTTATTATTGTTGGAGATAAGACTTTGTTGACACTTTGTATGTCATTTTTTAATTCTTTTTTATCTTTTCCCCTTTGTATCACACCTTCCTCTTATATCTCCTCTCATTTTACTCTTTTATTAAATGGTGGATTTTCTATAAGCATACAACGTAAATTTTGGTCTATGGGTGTTTTTCAGTCATTAAGCCTCTTAAGGTTTAGTACTTATATTTTATTAGTTGTATTTAATGTTTACTATGGGATATGTGCATGGAGTTGGGAGACAATTATGTAGACATACCCAACTACACGTACACATTATAACATAATGATATACATTATTATTATAATATGTATGCATTATGGCTTGGAATACTCGAGCCATAATATGTACATGTTATAACAATAGTGCGTGTGTGTTATGTTTATATATAAAAATGCATACATGTTATAACAACACGTGCATATTCCTATATATGAACATAACATGTGCACATTATATAAACTACACAATTAAAGAAACCCATGATTTATCTTATTCTATTTTGATTCCATTCATGTTTTGCAGCTTTGCGATTACATTTTGACTTGTAGATCTTCCTTTTTCCCTCCAACTCACATTTTTTATCTAACTCATATGGAAATCATTGATTTTCCCCTTCATTTGAAATATTGATGATGTCACCACAAAGAAGAGGTATGTTTTATAGATTAAATCATTTTTTTATTTTTTTGTGAATGTAAATTGCATAGTTTGATTTGTAATTTTTATCCAATAGGTTGTTATGCTCTGCCTAACCCTCCACCTAATCCTCTGCACAACCCTCTGCCCAACCCTCATAACCCTCCTAACCCTCTACATAACCCTCATATAGTTCTATTAGATCCCCCAAGTAGTTAGGAGGATATAGTTGCTCACATAGTGGAGAACAAAATTGAAATTGAGCAGATAATTATGAGAATAAAGGATCCCACTTCCACGAAAATGCACCACACCTATTTGGCCAATACCCTAGAGTTAGTACTAGATCAAGTTGACTTGATAATGAGTTAAATTGATAGATGAAGGTCATATAAGGATAGCTATAGGATTTATTATGTGATAAATTGTCAACATATGAGGTGAAGAATGATGATATAACAAAAGATCAAACTTATGCCTTATTTATTGACCTAGCCACTAATGCCCCATTTCATATAATTACCAAACATTTCCCAATCCATTGATGGCAACATAATTTGATTAAATCCAATTTTATGGAGCAATGGTGAATGGTGTTTGACTATCCCCCTTGTAATAACCATGAGGTCCCTTTGTAATTTTTGAGGAAACTCTATTATGAGTTTGTCATCAATGAAATTCCAAACTAATTTGACTATGGTGTGTTTCAAGGCTGAGGGAAAGGCTCTGTGAAGGATCAACCAGGTGCACATTATGCATTTAATTTGGATGCAAGGATCCTTACCCAAAACCCACATCATCCATAGATTCCCTCTATGGTGAAGGAGGTTATGGAAATATATACTTTGCATGCACTTAGTGTGATTATTTATACACTCATTCATAATATGAGTAGACTTTTAAAGATAGATTCTCGAGATACTCTAGCTAGTTATCATACCTAACCCCACCCATGAAGATGTTGTGGTGTTATATGCACTAGACCTTCAAATGATGATGGTGGCACTTCAAGGGGCTTGGAGGATATGGTCTTGACTGATGAGTTATTGGCACACATATTTCATTTGGATATGTTGGGAGTCTGTACATACATTTTGGTATCTTTTATATAAATTTAATGTTAAATTTTTAAGTTATATTTTTAAATTAAAAAGGGAACAATTAATTTACATGTAAATAAATTAAATAATATATATGTATTATTTTTTTATTGTAAGAGGAGATCTTACCTTCGACATCACAACTACATAGTGGGCCAACCCTTACTACATCTATCTATGTCAGTACGACACCATATACATTTATAGAGGTAAAATTTCAAGTGAATATTATATACTCTAGATGTACATTCATACACCTTAATTTTATCATTGGTAGATTTTGTGTAAGAAAATATAAAATACCAAATATAGTTTTGTTGGACTTTTTACTGTTTGATGTATTAACATGTATTGGCACAATGTTAAAAAATCATCCTCCATCTCAATTTTTTTGCTTTTATTTTGACTTTCAAACTATGTTTTAAATAACCAAAATAATGAGTTGAACATTTGCTTGATATCCCATTATATGTAGTTCTCATAGTGGATCAATCCCAATTAGTAGGATTGGATGTGTGTGTGTGTGTGTGTGTGTGTGTGTGTGTGTGTGTGTGTGTGTGTGTGTGTATTAATTCATTTGATAAAATTTGTCCTCATAAAATAAAACATTCTTTACTTGAATGTTATTTTAATAAATTTCTTATTTATATTCAAGTGGTGATAAATAGAAGAAGTAAATCCATACTAATAAAAAGACTTAAACACTCACAATTTCATTACAAATATTTTAACTATTTTCTATAATTCTAAATCTCTCTAAATCTAGATAAGATTTTATCTTCCAACCATAGGAATAACAAGAATCCCTCTACCATTTACAAAAATAAACCATGATAACTTGTATATACAAGTCCATCTCTAAATCAATTTTAATGACATGGCATGTATGTTCAGAGTTGTTTATATATTCCACTTGAACTAAAATCAAATGTTCAGAAACACATTTCACATTAATATAATTTTGAATACTTCATGTGCCCCTAATATTAAATTAAACAACTACAAACCATTGATAGTGGTAGTTATCTAGGTTTCATTTGAGAATTATTGAAAGTATAAATCTCTAAATATGACTTGTAAATATTTGTTATTTCAGTTGACTAAGACTCAAAATAGCAATAATTATTAGATGGTTGTGTAGTATTGACTAATTAATATTTTTAGTAAACCTCATCGATATGAATATTATAATATGATGAACTAGTAAATCACATAATATAATTATCATAGTGTCACTCCATGGTGCATACATCCAATTTCCATGCCTCTCCATAAATGTGAATTCAAAAAATTAACACACTTTTATGTATATGAAGTACAACATTAGTAGTTATTTAAAATTATGATAGAAAGTCATTATTTGGGAATTGAAAATTATTGTAGATACATAATACTACCACAAGAAGATATGGTGGAGATATTTTGAATTTAGTAATTTTTATGCATGATGCATTATGTAATAGGTTTGATGTAGCATTGTAATGTTGACTATTTTATTGGTATCATATTTTGTTTCATTTATATTAACTTTGTAAGATGGCTTCATCTTTAATTTTTTATTGGATAAGGCCAATTTAGTGGCCTCATACTTTAGCTTGTTTAATGAAAGAGTTTCATTTTTCAGTCATGTTCAGGGTCACCCTTCATCTTTTTCATAAGTAATAAATTTGAGTGCCACAAAGTGTGGTGACAAGGGTTGAAATGATACCTCTAATGTAAAAGGGTTATAAAAGACATATTGTGAATCAACTGGTCCATATTTTGAAGTTGTTTAGGTGTTCTTCTCAATGAGATATTTTTTTCTTCCAATGCTTTAATCATTTCTAATGACAATTATGAAAACCCCCACCTTGGTTTAAAGTATTCATTAAAGTTGGCATCAAATGGGATGAATATATATTCCCACTTGATGTACACTCAATTTTTGATGTGATTAATGGACTTGAAAGAGGATGTCCTCCATATTGGTATTTATCGTATTTGATATATAACCATGTCAGATGTCTATTGTGTTATAAGTGTCTAAATTAACTAATAACACACATGTAAATTGAAGAAAGGTGACTCTTTATCACAGGTATTTGAATTGGTGAATTTTATCTCAATGTTGTTCTAGGGGGCCTAAAAATTGAGTCAAATCCCTATTAAACAATTTAATCATGTAAATTAATAAATATAAATAAACTTGTTAAATAAAAATAATTATAATAAATGATAAAAAATTGTAATTATTTCTATATTTTAAAACTATGTTTATTATTTATTTTTATTTATCATGTTTAAATCTTTAAATATTTTTACTAAATAATTTCTGTTTAAATTTTTTTCTAGAGTGCTTAATTTTTGTCTCCTCATAAAATTAAAGATTTTTTTAATGGAATGTTATTTTACTAAATTGCTTATTCATATTCAAGCAGTGATAATAGAAGAAGTAAATCCATATCATTAAAAAGATATAAACATTATCACAATTTCATTGCAAATATTTTAACTATTTTAAATAATTCTAAACCTCTTTGAATCTAGATAAGATTATATTATCTAACCATATGAATAACAAGAATCCCTCTCCCATTAACTGAAATGAACCATGATAAATTTTATATACAAGTCCATCTCTAAATCAATTTTAATGGCATGGCATGTATGTTCAGAGTTGTTCATATATTCCACTTGAACTACAATCAAATGTTTTGAAACACATTTCATACTTAATATAATTTTAAATACTTTATGTACCCTTGATATTTAATTAAACAATCACAAACCATTGACAGTGGTTGTTATCTAGGTTTCATTCAAGAATTCCTGAAAGTGTAGATCTCTAACTATGACTTGTTTATATGTGTTTTTTCATTTGACTAAGACTAAAAATAGAAACAACTGTCAGATAGTTATCTAGCATTGACTAATTAATTATTTTAATAAACCTCATCCATATGCATAATATAATACAATGAACTAATACATCACATAATATAATTAATGTAGTGTCACTCCATGGTGCATCCATCCAATTTTTATGCCTCTCCATAAATGTGAATATAATAAATTAACACACCTTTATGTATATGAATTAAATCACTAGTTATTTAAAATTATGATAGGAAGTCATTAGTGGGATATTAAAAATCTTATTTTAGATACTCAATACTACCACAAGAATATATGGTGAACATATTGTGAATCTAGTAATTTTTATGTGTGGTGCATTCTATAACACAATTTGATGTGGTGCTACCATATTTATTGCTTTATTAGAATCACATTTTGATTCATTTAGTTTAACTTTGTAAGATGGCTTGATCTTAAATTTTGTATTGTATGAGGCCAATTTAGTGGCCCCATACTTTATCTTATTTAATGCAAGGACCTTCATTTGTTGGTTATGCTCAGGGTTACCTTTCATGTTTCTCATAAGTAAGAAATTTTAGTGCCACAAAGTGTGGTGGCAAGGGTTGAAATGATACTTTTAATGCAAGAGGGTTATGCAAGACATATTTTGAATATAATAGGTCATATCTAGATGCCTTTTAGATGTTCTTTTCAATAAGATATTTTTTTTCCTTTTATGCTTTAATCATTTGTAATGAGTATTTTGAAAAATCCCTACTTTGGTTCAAAGTATACATTAAAGTTGACATCAAGGGGGATGAGTATATATTACCACTCGATGTACAACCAATTTTTGATGTGATTAATGGACTTGAAATAGGAATGTCCTTCCTATTGGTCTCTATCATATTTGATATCTGACCATGTTAAATGTTTGTTGTGTTATAAGTGTTTAAATTTATTGATAGAGTCACAAGTGTAAATTCAATAAAGTTGAATTGTTATCACTGGTAATTAAATTGGTGAATTTTATCTTAAATGTATTTTAAGGGGGATAAAAATTAATGAATCAAAACCTTGTTAGATAATTTAATCATGTAAATTAGCAAATACAAATAAACTTGTTTAATAAGAATAATTATAATAAACTATAAAATTTTCTAATTAATTTTATATTTAAAATATATGTTTATTATTTATTAATATTTATCATTCTTAAATATTTAAATATTTTTACTAAATAATTAATGTTTAAATGCTTTTTAGAGTGGTTAGTTTTTGCCTCCTCATAAAATGAAACATTTTTGAATTGAATGTTATTTTACTAAATTATTTATTCGTATTCAAGTGGTGATAAATAGAAGACGTAAATCCATACTAATAAAAATATTTAAACATTGTCATAATTCCATTACAAATATTTTGACTATTTCTTACAAGTCTAAATCTCTTTGAATCTAGATAAGATTCTATCCTCCAACCATAGGAATAATAAGAATCCCTCTGCCATTTACCAAAATGAACGATGCCAATTTTTGTACACAAGCTCACCTCTAAATCAATTTTAATGATTTGGCATGCATGTTAAGAGTTATTTATAAATTCCACTTGAAATACAATCAAATGTTCAAAAACACATTTCATAATTAATATAATTTTGACTAATTCACATGCCCATGATATTGAATTAAACAATCATAAACCATTGACAGTGGTAGTTATCTAGTTTTCATCCAAGAATTCATAAAAGTGTAGATATCTATGGCTTGTAAATATGATTTTTTTTATTTGACTATGACTCAAAATAATAACTGCTAGATGGTTGTGTATCATGGACTAATTATCTATTTTAATAAACCTCATCCATATGCATATTATAATATAATAATCTAATACATTACATAAAATAATTATCATATTGTCACTCCATGGTGCATCCATCTAATTTCTATGCCTCTCCATAAATGGAAATACAAGAAATTAATACACCTTTATGTATATGAAGTAAAACATCACTAATTATTGAAAATTATGATAGGAAGCCATTAGTTGGGCATTGAAAATCTTATTGTAGCTACTCAATACTACCATAAGAAAATATGGTGGATATATTGTGAATCTAGTATTTTTTTTACATGGTGTATTGTGTAATATAGCTCGATGTGACACTATCATGTTCATTATTTAATTGGTATCACATTTTGGGTCATTCGAATTAACTTTGCAAGATGGCTTGATCTTAAATTTTGTATTGGATGAGGCCAATGTAGTGGCCCCATACTTTATCTTGTTTAATGTAAAGAGCTTCATTTCTCAGTCATGCTCAAGGTTAGCCTTTATGTTTCTCATAAGTAGGAAATTTTAGTGCCACAAAGTGTGGTGGTAAAGGTTGAAATGATAACTCTAATGTAAGAGGGTTATGCAAGACATTCTAAATCAAGTAGGTAATAGTTGGATGCTTTTTAGGTGTTCTTCTCAATGAGATAATTTTTCCTTCTAATAATTTAATCTTTTGTAATGAGAACTTTGAAAAAATCCCCACCTTGGCTCAAAGTATTCATTTAAGTTGACATCAAGGGGAGTGAATATATAATCCCACATGAAGTACGCTTAATGTATGATGTGATTAATGGACTTGAAAGAAGAATGTCCACCATATTGGTCTCTATTGTATTTTATATCTGACTGTGTCAGATGCCTATTGTGTTATAAGTATTTAGATTAACTAATAGAGTCACAAGTGTAAATTCTAAAAAGGTGACTTGCTATCATAGGTATTTAAACTGGTGAATTTTATCTCAAAGGTAATCTATGGGGGCTAAAAATTAAAGATTCAAATCCCTATTTAAAAATTTAATCATATAAATTAACAAATATAAATAAACTTGTTTAATAAGAATAATTTTAATAAATGATAAAAAAAATTAATTATTTTATATTTAAAAACTATGTTTATTGTTTATTTTTATTTATCATGTTTAAATATTTTTAAAAAATTACTAAATAATTTATGTTTAAATGTTTTTCCAGAGTGATTAGTTTTTCCTCATAAAATGAAACATTTTTGAATGAAATGTTATTTTACTAAATTCTTATTTGTATTCAAATGATGATAAATAGAAGATATAAATCCATACTAATAAAAATATTTAAACACTATCACAATTTCATTGCAAATATTTTGACTATTTTCTACAAGTCTTAATCTCTCTGAATCTAGATAAGGTTCTATCCTTCAAGCATAGGAATAACAAGAATCCCTCTGCCATTTACTAAAAAGAACCATGTCAATTTTTTTATATAATTCCACCTCTAAATCAATTTTAATGACTTGGCATGCATGATTAGAATTGTGTATATATTCCATTTGAACTACAATCAAATATTCAGAAACACATTTCATACATAATATAATTTTGACTACTTCATATGCCCCTAATATTGAATTAAATAACCACAAACCATTGACAGTGGTATTTATCTAGGTTTCATCTAAGAATTTCAGAAAGTGTAGATCTCTAACTATGGCTTGTAAATATGAGTTGTTTCATTTGACTAAGACACAAAATAACAATAATTTTTAGATGGTTATGTAGTATCGAATAATTAATTATTTTAGTAAACCTCATCCATATGCATATTATAATACAATGAACTAATACATCACATAATATAATTATCATATTGTCACTCCATGTTGTATCCATCTAATTTTCATGCCTCTCCATTAATACGAATATAAGAAATTAACACACCTTTATGTATATGAAGTACAACATCACTAGTTATTTAAAATTATGATAGGAAGCCATTAGTTTGGCATTAGAAAGCTTACTTTAGTTTTTCAGTACTACCACAGATATGGACATATTATGGATCTTTTTTTTTTGCGTGGTGCATTCTGTAATATAGGTCGATGTGACATTGTCATGTTCATTATTTAATTGGTATCACATTTTGAATCATTTAGATTAACTTTATAAAATGGTTTGATCATAAATTTTGTATTAGATGAGGCGAATGTAGTGTTTCAATAATTTATCTTGTTTAATGCTAGGAGTTTCATTTCTTGGTCATGCTTAGGGTTACCCTTCATGTTTCTCATAAGTAGAAAATTTTAGTACCACAAAGTGTGGTGGCAGGGGTTGAAATGATACCTATAATTCAAGAGGGTTATGCAAGACATATTGTGAATCAAGCAGGCCATAAATTGATGCCTATATGAATAAATCATTTATATAAATAAAATGCTTATCTATGTATCAATCACATATCTAAACAAATGAAATGCAGGTTTAAACGAATAATACATAGTCATTAATAAAACACAATCCTAACACTATAATATTTAGCCGATAGAGGTAGAATGCAAGGCTCTTTGAATAAAATGTAGGCTTAAATTAATATGCTGACTAGATATAACAAGATACTGGCTAAAACCAAAAGAATTGTTTTTTCATATTTACTAAAAAAGGAAATACAAAACTTACATGGTCTTCCTTGCAATATGAAAATGTCTATTTTTGGTTACTTCCTCAAACTCTCATCCAAATCCTTAGCTTTTTTTCTCCCATGCATCTCCCTCCTTTTCTTCTCCCTTCTTTGTCTTTGTTTTTCTCCAAACAATCTTCACCCCTTTTATCTGTGTCTCCCTTCTCTTCCTTTCTAATTTCAAAAATTATTTATTTATAAAACTAAATCTCCCTCTGAAATCCGTATCCCTCACTTTGCATGGTAACTCATTTTAGATTTGCCTCATGCATTGAATTTAGATTTATTTTAAATTTAATAATAATTATTATCTTTTATTACTCTCCATGCATATCATTTTTCCCACTCACTTGTCGCCACCTTTATAAATGGTCCACTACCACCGTCTATCCATTATCACTCTCTCTCCACTCATACATGTGGCATCCAACTCTTCACTTAGCCGTAGTCAACTCACCTTGATTAAAATATAGTAAATCATTTACTTGTTTACCATAAATCTCCATGCCACATTCCCATTGCAATATAAGTCCATGTGGAAAATTAAGATTAAATAAAATTAAGTATAATTACATGGATGGTAAATGAAGACTAAATTTATATCATCTTAACTTAAAGGTGGTACTTAAGATAGTTCAAGCTCAGATAATTATTTATTTACCTATTAAATATATATGCTTATATTTTTTTCTAATTAAAGATAGCTATATCTTCAAAAACTAGTGTATCTATAAATAGATTAACTATTTACAGATGTCTTTCTATTTTGACACCTCAAACATCAATAACTAATTAGCTAAATGCTCAAACATGTCTATAAAGACATTTTATTAGTTTATGCATATAATAGAAAATAAATGTTTATTTTCCTAATTTATACGCAAAAATTAAGGCAAATAAAATAAAGGAATATTATGTAATCATGAACTAAATCTACATACTAATATAATCACAACAATATCACTGTCCCATACTAGCAGATGTCAAACTTCTCAAATTAAAGCAATAATAATCAAATATTAACCATATTAATCTATGAATTTAAAAGATTATTAATTATAAGTTAAAATCAAGATGTGACATCCTCCCCACTTAAAATTGGTCATCTTCCCAATGACTCTTATTCAAACAAAAGTTTTGGTGAACTAATAGAGTTTAAGAGCATAAAAATATAATATCTAGAATCAATCATGCTAATAAATACAAAATTTTACCTAAAGAATTCATACTAGATATCCTAATCTTTAGAGTATTGGTCCCATAAGACCTAATTGGTGACATTTCCTATTATGTAAAACAAGTTTTGTTAATGCCACTTATTTTATTTGTTTCTATCATGACCATCTTGGGGTCCATAACCATAAGACAAATCCAATAATAACTTGGTAAAATTTTTACTATCTTTATAAAAATGCATGAGATCATCATAAAAGTCAAAACAAATGACTAGGGGGAGTTCCACAAACCCTCCAACCACTTTGCACATCTCTCCAACCTAGAGAATCTATTTATCATTTTGGAGAAAAGTATTTACAAAATTTGGTAAGGATGATGTGTATATGTTAATACTATCACTACACCACGTAGCTTAAGATAAGTATAACATGTCAATACTATCTACTCAATCAAATATTTGAAAAAGTATGATGATGGATAGGAATGCTAAATATAATGTATACAAAATCATGGAATACATGTTCACAGTATACATGCATATGGCCATAAGACTAACTTTGACAAGTCTTACCTATCAAATCTTAGATTTGATAAGTCCCATCTGTCAAATCCTAGATTTGACAAGTCTTGGCTATCAATTCAACTCAGTACTAATAATTTGAGTTAATGTGAGGCTAAGAAGGATACTATCTGATCACTTTAAGCTCACGTTCTCAATTCACCACTCTTCCCTCAGGTCTCCATGACCTGATAATTTTCAAAAAGTGCACAAAGTTATATGAAACACAAATCTATACTAATAAATCATAAAAAATAATGTTATATGATAAAATATTCCATATGTACTAACATACACACATGTGAAACTATACAATCATATTGATATTGAATTAAGTTGTTACTAATCCATTATAACTAGTATCATATCCTGCAACTTAACCTATAGTGTTATATTCATAATAAAAAGGAAATAATACCATATCATACAAAGGTTAAGGATCATACCATCCTTATAACTTTATAAGCGAGATAATGTCTCCTTGTTTTCATGACTAACACACAATAGTTAAAAAGTTTATCATAATCTTTTTCGACTACCAATATGTCCTTCACATCTTATACCTTACTCCCAAATAAAGGTACATATATAACTCTTCAAAAACTAACATGCTTCAAAAGAGAATAATATCAATCTAATCAAAGATATACAATAACATAATAATTATCATCACACATAGTGACTCTAAAAAGTCACACATAGTACACAAGTTTAGATAAAATAGTGACTCTAAAAAGTCACACATAGAAATTAGAGAACTAACATCTCATAAACCAAAACTTCCTACATACCCTCACATGGTAGAATGAAACATCATAATCCATGTTGCCAATCATTATTCATTTCCCAAACTTGTAAGTGGAGTATGATCACCTACTTCAACAAATGAAAATAAAATATGAACCACAAGGATGCATCAATATATTCAATCCTATGACTTTTCTTAATGAGAAATATAAAACACTACCCCACAAAATTGAGAGAATAAGATCAAACAACAATTCAAAAAAAAGTTTTTTCTTAAAAAAACTTTATATCAACATCCTAGAAATATTAATCTTCTTGATAGATAAAAAAGATGTAAGAGGAGAGTGACAACATAACAATTCACCTCTAAGTTAACCAAGAGAAATGACACTTTTCCCAAGTTAATATAACTATAAGGATGTTAATCTATCTAACAAACTCCTAATATAAAGGAATTCACAATCAAAACCTCTAAAATCAACTACAAGAAAATTTCCATCACATTTGGTGGTGACAATCTAGAATGGTCCTATAGGATTACAACTCTTAAGATCTGTGTAAATAAGACACAATAATAATGCATATAAACCTAAGTGGGTAGCACTCCAAGATTTTTAAAACACTCACAAAGCACAAGCATAATTAGTGAAGGTGATTCAAGAAAGACATAATTACACTTGAGGTGTTCAATTAAATATAATAGGAAACTCTTTTTCACAATTCAAGAATTAATCTATACACTCTCCTACCCAACATCATACACAAGCATCACCAATGAGACACTCGTTATACCAACCCTTTAACATCTCTAAGGGGTTACAAATACTCTAAGGGTACACACTCAATATACCATACATACCTACATGTTTATCGTTTATGTTAAAAAAAATGTATGAAAACACTAATGGACCCATTAGGTCCTAGAGTTCAAACCATATATATAATACCACATGTAATAGCCCCTTAAGTTGTCCAACTAAAAAGCAGCATTTTTTTGTAAAACTAAATACTAATCATTCATTCAACCATAATTATATGATTTAGTTTTAGCTAATCATATAATCAACAACTTCACATGTTAACAATTCCAGCATTCTAATACCGAAAGCAATATAATATATTATAATTGCAAGGAAGGTAAATACATTAGAACTCAGCCATGACTGGTCCATTCATATAACACGTAAAAAGCCCTTTGTTTAAGTACCAAAAAAATGTATTGGATTTATTTTATATAATTGATATAGAAAGGCATTCTTACTTTTCCTTCCTTAATTTAACAAGTGTGAATCATGACATCCCACTGAGCCAGTGTTTACATAGAACATGACAACAAACCTTAGAACAAGGTATGACACTAAATGTTCACTATCTTATTAGTGACATTAGCACTAACATAATACACATGCTAAGTATTTTATATAATTCAACTAGTCACATGGATTGTTATGTAATCAAATCAACCCTAACCTAGTCTAAGGATCTAGACTCGATGCCCCCACCTCAACATGCAACCCACATATCCACTCCTCAAAATTAGGGTCTGATGTAGTTCTCCTTTCACTTGTGATGGTCTCCTCCATGAGACATCATCATCGAATAGGTTGGCATTCTAATCTAAATAGATAACAATCTATTTGTGATATAGATGAGCTTCTAAAGCTCTAATCGACAATCCATAGCTATATGACATACTCAAGTTATTAATCCCAAGGTATAAGATTGTAAGATATCATATTGACATGTACATCATACTTACTGATAGATAATGTGTCATTAAACATAAGATTCATAATTATTACATCCTCCTAGCCATCATATCACCTCACATGCTAGACACAAGAATAAGCTTAAGTATACTTTTATTCCATCCACACATAAATGAATCAAACATTAATACTTAACTCAAACAATAATTAATGCCTATAATTCATACCATCTAGGCATGGTTCACATCAAACCATATATTTTAAATAACTACAATAAGATCTAAAAAACTATACCTCATGTTATCCCATAATATCATAGATGAGTGTTCTAAGGTACAATTACTAAGTTTTTCCATACAGTCATACAAAGTAGTCATAAAATATAAAGAAACATAACTATTATTCAATCAACTGGATATAGTAAATCAATTCATAATTTCTAAACTCACATAATAAGTCTTACTTAACATTCTCTATATTCTCAAGGTTGTATACATGAAAAACATGATGTTCTACTAACTAATACAAAAAAAATTGTTCAATTAATATCCAACACATAAATTCTATTAGTTAACGTAGGTGAGAGTCTAGAAATACAACTACAGTATGTACCATTTGGGTATATACATTTAATCTGACTTATATCCTATGATATCCCATACTATCATAGTTCATGATCATTCTACCCAAACATTAACAAGCAATCTTATTAACAAGCAATTACAAGATTATACTACCCAAGTATATCCTCAATAACAATCCAAAGCAAACCATTTCTCCAGATGTACAACATGATGTACTATTTTTAATCTAGAAACATCCAATCACTTACACATATAATATTCTCACAATTATACTACACATAAGGTTTTTTCAATACATGACTCTACCAATTTGACCTTTTCACAAAATTGCATAAATGAATTTACAAGCATGATATTGTTATGTATATAACACAAACAGTCCATACACAATCATACCACCTGGGTATGCTAAACAAGAACCAAACAACTTGTATCCAACATCAAATGCAAATAAGTACTATTGACAAGATCACACCGACCGAGTATGATAACAATTGGTCTAATTACTTTGAAAATAAATACTCATATAAAATTTATTGCAGAAAGGTTTTTACCAGTCCTTTTATGTGTCTCTACTCTACATAAACTAGGTTTATGTATTAAATTCTACAAGCTAGATAAAACACATATAATCTTTCGCAATAACTACTAACACACATTTAACCATCAAAAGAATGGTTGAACCTCATTTATTGATGTATTTCACAACCAATATCTATGACAACTAGAAAATCTACCAAGCAGGTAATAAGTCAATAAGGACTTCATTTATGTTAAATACAAATTAACATCTTTATAATTTAAGATTCTTCCACCTTAAGTTTTACCCTTATCATAGCCCAAAGACAATGTAAGGGTCTGTGCAAAATATTCATTATTTATAAATATTTTTGCTCATTCTTTACTAATTTAAAGAGAAGTACTAGCAGCGAACTTTATATCCTTTTTAACTAATAAAAGGAGCTTCTATAATACAAATCATATAGTTTACATTTTTCCCCATAAAACTTCATATATAAACATATATTTATCTATCCATATAATATCTATAGACCTATGCACGTTTATTTGCTCTCTTCATTATGTTAATGTATTTGTTATAAACGATTTTGTGATATATATATATATATATATATATATATATATATATATATATATATATATATATATATATATATATATATATATATATATCAATTATTTAAAGCTATAATTTACTAGTTCTTTCCAAACTGAGCTTATTCCAACATTTATTACTGGTTAATATCAAATCTCTAAATAACTTAGCCTTATTTTCATAAGGATCCCATAATAATTATGCTCATTTTTAAAATGCAACTTTAGCTGGTAATGCCACTTGATGGTGCAACTTTGTTCAAATCGTGATATTGAAATCTGAGAAAAAAATCTTAAGTTCAAGATTAAGTTCAACCCAATAATTAATCTTACATTAAAAAAACATATTTTCTCGAGTAAAGAGATGCAACATTTTGTTCAATTCACTGCATTCAGTTATTATAATATAAGCACCCAATGATAATCACACTCATTGTTAAAACTACACATGCCATACGGTTCATGACGCCACCTGGGGTCACACCGTAGTAAGAAAATCCAAGGCAAACATAAAGTCTATCGAACATTTGATCTTATATTAATGATAAATCACATTTTCCTTATTAAATGACTCATCATTTTACCATTTAAACTCAGCTTTAAAATATAGCGCTTAATTATCTATTTCAAAGACACCGCGTATCAATTAAATGGTTCGATGTATCAATTACATTCAGAATGTAGATCTAAAAACAAAAAGAACGTTTACCAACCTAAAAAAAGCGCTACCCAGTTAGAATGAAATGCAGCCTTAAAGGAATGGGACATTAGCAATTTCAATAACGGATACGCATTTCAAGAGGTAAAACGTAGCTTAACTTTTATACTCAGTCAGATTGAATATGATTCACCCCATGATATGAAAAAAATAAATGCATGCTAATTGAATCTCATATAGAGGGCTGAATAGATGTAACGTTGGCCAAGAATATAATAGGATGTCGATCCATAGGATGACCCTTTCTAAATAAAGCGTTGTTCTTCATATAAAATGCAGCCACTTAACTCTTGCTGAAAACACAAATATCGGACACTGCCTATATGAGTAAATCATTTATATAAATAAAATGCTTCCCTATGTATCAATCACAGATCTAAACAAATGAAATGCAGGGCTAAATGACTAATATGCAGTCATTAATAAAATAATCCTGACACTATAAGATTCAACCAATAGAGGTGGAGCACAGGCCTCTTTGAATAAAACGTAGGCTTAAAATAATAATCTGACCAGATATAACTAGTTACTGGCTCAAACCAAAAGAATGGTTTATTCATATTTATTTAAAAGGAAACGCAGAACTTACCTGGTCTTCATTGCAATATGAAAACGCCTATATTCCATTGCTTCCTCAAACTCTCACCCAAATCTTTAGCTTCTTATATCCCATGCCTTGTATCCCCATCCATCTCCGTCTTTCTTCTCCCTTCTTTGTCTGTGTTTTTCTCCAAATGTTCCTCTTGTTTTATCCGTGTCTACCTTCTCTCCCTTTCTAATTTCAAAAAAGCTTTATTTATAAAACTAAGCCTCCCTCTAAAAACCATGTTATTCACTTTGCATGGTATTTCCTTTAAGATTCTCCTCATGCATTAAATTTAGATTTCTTTTAAATCTAATAATAATTATTATCTTTTCTTACTCTCCATCCATAGAATTTTTCTCACTCACTTGTCTCCACCATCAACTCACCCGTAGTCAACTCACCTTGTTAAAATATAGTAAAGCATTTACTTGCTTACCAAAAATCTCCACGCCACATTCCCATTACAATATAAGGCCATGTGGACTATTAAAATTAAAGATAATTAATTACAATTTCATGCATGGGAAATGAAGACCAAGTTTATATCATCTTAGCTTAAAGGCAGTACTTAAGATAGTTCAAGCTTAGATAATTATTTATTTATCTATTAAATATACATGCTTATAATTGTTTCTAATTAAAGATAAGTATATTTTCAAAAATTAGCATATTTATAAATAGATTATCTATTTATAAATGTCTGACTACTTTGATATTTTGGATATCAATAACTAATAAGTTAAATGTTCAAAGAGATTTATAAAGACATCTTATTAGTTTATGTATATAATAGAAAATAAATTTTTATTTCTCTGATTTATACTCAAAAATTAAGGTAAATAAAATAAAAGAATTTTATGTAATCAAGAACGAAATCTACATATTAATATAATCACAACAATATCATTATTGCATACAAATAAATGTCAAAATGCTCAAATTAAAGCAATAATAACTGAATAATAACCATATTAATCCACAAATTTAAAGACATCAATTATAGAATGAAATCAAGATATAATAATATATGTTAAACTTGAATAAAAATAAATATCATGAACTTCAAACCACTTATCTTTAAACTTATTATTTTTTATTTATCCAAGTTAATTATTTCTAATTAAACATATGGGGTTGCATCTTTATCTCTATGTTTTATTTTTTTATGGGAAACATTTTGCCACATATATTAATAGAAATCAATATGAAATAATTAAACATATGGGGTTGCATCTTTATCTCTATATTTTATTTTATTTTGGGAAACATTTTGCCACATATATTAATAGAAATCAATATCTTCATGGTTCTTTAAAATAAACTTTGTATATTCTATTTTCTCCAGATGTGATTATTATTTATTATTATAATCATTGTGCATTTTTATAATCATTTCAATTTTCATGGCAATGTTGACTAAGCGGTATTATTTTACTATATTATGAACAATTTTAAATACAGGGGATGCAAATGCATTACATTCATTCTATAGACTATTGTATTGGAGGAAGTTGGAAGCCATTTCGTATTTGATCATTACTCAAACACTGGTGTAGATTTATGCTTAAATGCACATTTTCTCCCATGTTTTTTTATAACAACCTCTTCTTTGATATGAAATAGCATAGAGTGTGGTGTATTGGATGTCTCTACTATCAAATGTATTCAGATGGGTAGAGGCATCTGACTTGTTCAACAAAATGCTTCAATGACTTTATATGATTTATTTTTCTTAATGACTGTTTATGAATCTTTTTTGCCTCTTCCTTTGATCCAGAGGATCTTTAATCATCATATGGTTTGAATGAAAAAAGTGGAAAAGATGAGTGTCACAATGGGAAAGTTGACACATAGATAAAATATAAAAATTTTATACAATTACATTTTATATTGAAATTATTTTATTACTAATGAGTGTTTTGTTATAGACGTGGAACCAAACCAACCTTTACCCACATTATCATGTTATCAAATTTACCATATAATTCCATTAATGCTACCAAAATGTTCCTTTCCTCATATCCATGATATTTCTATTAGAAAAATCTTTTATTAATAATATCTTATTATTAATAGATTTTTTTATTTATCATGGGATATTAAATTTAAATTTAAATTAAATATAAAACTAATTAAATATCTTATTTAATATACCATTAGATATTTTATTTATAAACCTAAATCCCAAAATTAAACTTTATTATCTCACATGTATGTTTTTTTTCAAACCTTAATATTCATAATTTTTTAATAACCATCAGATATGTTTTTTAAATGGGAAATCGAAACAAAATTTATTTCAACCAATTTACCTTTCCCACATGGAATTCCATCCACTTTATATGGGGGAAAATTTGGTATTATTTGGATATTGTTTTAATAAACTTATAATCCCATTTTTTTATAATTCATTGCATGTTCGTTAAAATCTCCTCATGATAATCCTATTTTAATAAGAGCTTCATGTGTATGTTAGCCAAGATAAGTTGTAGATTTTTTTATTGTGGTTTGTTATAACCACCAAAAATCCACTTGCATTGTCACATGACATGGACTTAACAAGCCATTCTTGTGCCAACCACATATGACGTAGAGATTTACATGGGAGATGCTTTACTTTATCTTCATATGTTTTTATGTTTAGGCACTAAACTTCATTTTATACATGCACTATTCTCCATTCTTACGTGGATCAACCATTAAATGGGGTACTGGAATTAGTTGAGTAAAGAGTTTTATTAAATTAAGTATGGCTTTTAACCACTCTTAATATGTGGGATTTGATTCTATTTAAAAAAGCATGCATGTTTAATGGAGATCAATACACTTCGGGGTAAAAGAAGATTGCTAGTTAATGTTGACTAAAATAATTTTATTTCAGTTTATATTGAGCATTTTTATATTTGAAAATAGAGAATAAAGGAAAGTATAAATTGCATATTTTTTCACAGAGAAAGAATGGAGAAAAGGTAAAATTTTGGAATAACTAGATTGAGGCCATTTTATGTATTATAGAATCTTTTTTTAATCTAAATTAATCATATAGATATTTTTAGAGAGCCAAGGGTGATTTATAAATATTTTTAGTGTACTTTTCCTCAAATAGAGAGAGTTATTTGCCCTTTTGGAGGAAAAAAACACTTGCAGAGCTCTAGATGAACAAGAGACATTTGTTGATCAAGTTTAGAGTCTTGAATATCTGAGTTTTAGTTCTATTGCAGGGGACAGGGTTTATTTATCATTATTATAAGTTGCATTATTACTTACAAATTGATTTTCAATGGATTAGATAAATCCCAGAGACAGCCAATTGGTGAACCCCGTAAACAATCTCTAATCTCTATTTTATTTTAATATTTTCAGCTTTTCATTAGTATATCAATTTTTAAATATTATTGATATTTGTAATTTATTTATTAAAAATTAATTAAGAGACTTTGGAGAGATAAAAATGTGAATTGAATGTTTTTAACTAAATAATAAATTTATATGAGTCTACAAAACACTCACAACCAAAATTGTTCAAATAATTTACATTCAGGTCTAAAAGTCAATTCTTTTAATTAAAAATTAGAAAAATGATTTATTTTAAAAAATCCATTTTATAAACAATATTGATTAACAGGTGATAAATATTGTTTATAGATCAGTTTGGTATTAGAGCAGTTGATCAACAAGATTTAACAATGTAGTTTACATGTGGTTAATAGTTTGTTATTTAACAATTTTTGTAGTTGGTTTAGTTGTGTGTTGAATAAATAAATAGGTGAAATATGGTCAATTTCTCAAAATAAGAAAATATCGATGAAATTGAGTCATATAATCAATAGATCCAAAAAGAGAACTCTCTCTTGAGATCAAAAAGTTGAAATATAATTTTTAGACCTAGGATGAGCTCTTGTCCAAGTTATAGAATGGTAAATGAGAGAAAGAATTGCCTTCCACATTAGATACACAAAAAATGATAGATTAATACACTGTAAGTAAGTCATCATGTAGTACTTCCTCTCATTAAGTCTCAGATGTTGCTTTTGGTATTTTTGAAAAACACACTGAGGGTATTAGGTCTAAACTATTAGATAAAATTGAATTTGAAAGAAGAGGCCTTGGTAAAAATAGATAAGGCATAACTAACCCCATAAAAGTAGAAGATATGATTCATTTTGTAGGTTTGGTGTATACTAGTGAGTAAATGGAAATTAGAGAGAGTTCTAAATCTATAGAAGGAAGACAAGCTTCCAGCTACCAAGTGTATAAGCCACGAAATTTTTAGAATAAACCATCACAAGTGAATAAGAGGTGTAAGAGACCTAGAAAAAGAGGTATTTAGATTCCACCTCTTCTTTCTTATACAACACATAACACTAAGAATTTGGTAAATTTTAAAACTTATAATGCACTCTTTTAGTTTGAACAATATGGCTATGATATACAAAAAATGTGGCATGATTTTCTTTGTAGTTTTTGTGGGGTAAGTAATCATTATGTTGCTTATTTTTGGAAGAAAAAACATATGTTGAAGAAGTTGATACCTTCTATGAAAAATAAGGTAGGTGCTAATGATTAATCTCATCATTTAGAGGAGAGAAATGGTAAACATGTTTCCTTATCCAAGAAGAAGGACAAGAGGAACTTTTGCACTCATTGTCACAAGATTGGACATAAAGTTGATAAATGTTGGAAACTTCAACCATAACACTATCTTAAACCTATTAAATATTCTAACGTATATTTTAATTATGAAAATAAAGACTTATTGTCATAATATTTTTGGTTTAAATATCCATATAGTTTTTTTAGATTAGATAATCACTATGTTACCTTATGTTAGAAAATAAAATCAGCTAGTAGGATATCTTTGTTTTCTAAGGAGAAATAAATGGGTAATAATTATTGTACTCATTATAATCTAAGTGGTCACTGAAAAAATAAATGTTGGGTATTGCATCCACAACTATGTCCTAAGTATTTCCAGAATACATCCATGAAGAATGATGCATACATAAGTAAAAAGGAAGTTATTTTAAACCCACAAGTTTTGAAAACAAAATAAGAGGAAGATTACTTCTCTACTAATTATCCAAAAATGACTCCACTCATTTTTTATGTGGATTGTAATGATCATTTGTTTTCTAGTGTGATAATTTTTCATATTTATGGTATTAATTAGCATGCATATGGTCAAAGCACTTTAGGTATTCCAAGGAATATATTTTGACTTTGAATAATTTTGGAGCTACTAGCTGTGAGGAAATCCAAGTGACAGGTTTATCATACTTGGATTGTTTTCTCATGTTTATGGTTTGTTTAAGCTCTATTTTTTCTTCATAAATAATTTTTTGAGTTCCTTATGCATTGGTAAAGGAATTAAATCATATTTAAACTTGGAGATATTTCCAAATGATTTATGTTTGAAATTTGGTTTATTAGAGTAACCTATAGAGAAAAGCCAAGGGACAGGTTTATCATACTTGGATTATTTTCTCACATTTGAGTTTTTAGAAAAAAATCATTTTAAAACCTCGATGAAAGTTTATGTAGATTATATGGGGTATGATCAGTATGTCTATTTTGGGAAAATTTGCATCTCAATATATATGTTGTCATTTACATTTTGCAAATAGAGGATTATAAGACCATTCCCTAGCACCATTTATAATTATAATAAGTTTTAAAATGTTTTGTAGCCATGCATGATATTTGTATATTTATAATTCCCTCATTCACTTTGATAATTTATTTGTTTTTGTCTTGATATTGGTAAGGGGTTCTTTTTTTTACTATTTTTTATAGGGGGAACCTTTGAAGACCCATGGGGAGCAATGCCACTTGAAGAGTCAACTACCAATGGCAAGGGAGACTTGAACATGGTTCCTACTGGGTAAATCCCACCTTCTTTACCATTGAGTCACCACCACAAGGGCTAATATATTTGTAATTATCAAATGCAGTTACAATTAGCTTGTATGTTTATTACACTAACAAATTGGTTTGCAATTACACTTGATGATCATTTTGTAATGATTCATAGATTCATCATTTTGGGAGGTATGAAATTTGTGTCATGTTGGGAGGTATGACATTTTTGACATTTGTGTCAGATTCATCATGTTGGGAGGTATGACGGATGCATATTGCTTGCTTAGGGGCTTTAGTGTCATGTTGGTTATTTGGAAATTCTAATACCACATTCACTAGAATGGGTTATATCTTTCCTCAAAAAACTTATATATGTACATGTTCCATTTCATATTCTAATGAAATATTATGTGGATTATTCCTAGCTCATTTCTCACTTGTTCATTTGTGTATTTGCATATATGGTGTTTGCTCAATATTGTCTTGTGAAATACGCGTCTCACATAGTATATCAAATTGGTGTATTAACTTAATTTAGTATTCCTAGACCTCATTCTTAAATGGTATCAGAGCTAATCTAGATATGAGGATTGCCAAATTTGTTTGCAAGTTTGTCTATTATTTTGACGTAGTGAAAGACATTTTTTATTGAATTTGTCTCCTTGCTTGTTTCAGATCTGGGATTAGCATTTCTTCTCTAAGATTTATTTTGCAAAATTTTGGCATCACAATCTTTCTTGGCATTTAGATGCTTTATTTTGATTTGCTCTAGCTCTTTTCTTTGTAGAATTAAAGAAATATGATCTAGTTTGTGATCAATCTTTAAGATCTACTTGTAATAAAGAAAGGGAAATGCATTCTGATTTGATTTGAATGCTTGGCACCATATTTTATTCTATAAATCCATTTTGGTATGATATGTTGAAGGATCTGCATGCATAGAGTGTTTGACATCACTATCTTGGTTTTCTTAGAGATTACCCTGATGTCCTTTGCTGAGTGGTGTTTTATGAATAAAGCATTGAAAAATCATTGAAAAAGGATACATCATATCTGCATTGTAGGGAGAGAGATATTTGGCACCAACCTCTTTTTTTGTCTTTTTCTTAGGTAGATTAGATCTGTGTTGTAGTAAAAAAGGATCACTTCCAGCAACTTGGCATCGCATTTCGTTGAAAGGAGGTGTTGCATTTTCTATTACTTTTTGCATAAAGATTAGATGAACTACACTTGGCATATTTTTCCATCTACCTGGCAATTTATCTAGTAGGTAGGTGCTTTATTTAGTAGCAAATCATCCTTTCCCAGTAAGTTGACATCTTATTTTTTTCTCCTTGTATTAGATCTACTCATTTCGAGCATCTTGGGGTCTCTTTTATCCACCTTGGCATCCTTTCTTTGGTTGGAAAAGTGTTTTCTTTTAACTGCTATTTGAAAATTAGCATATTCCACCTTGGTATTCCATTTTATGGTGCCTTTGCTTCCTTGGTGGGTCCACACTCAGCCTCATATTCATGTGGTAATTGCTTTTCATATTATTTTATGCCTTAATGACTTTATTGTATTTGTACAACATCATTTAGTATGCTGAAAATCAAAGTCATTTAAAAACATTAAAAAAAAAATTGAGTCTTTTTAAAGCTTGTATCTTCACCTATGAAAGATGAAGCTGAGGCCCAGATTGTTAGGAGGCCATATCCCCCTCAAATAACCTATCCACAACATTCTAGACTCTATACCGATTCTAACGTGTGGTTGGAAGACACATTTTGCCTCACTCAAGAGTGATTTCTAAATTGTTTTAATGCCTCTTTAATTTAAAATAGGCTATTTATGATAAATTATTTCATTAAATCTTGCAAACAATAGCTCAGATTTAAGTGTCATCTTTTGTAAAAGAGTTTATTTTTTATTTCCCATCATTGAGCCAATTTGTATTGTAAAATGCACTATTTTATAAAGTTCCAAAATTTGGGGGCTAACCTGACATAGTTCAGGGGGGCCATCTTGTGGTTGTGATTCTGTTATGCAATTTTCTCTTTATCCACACTTTTAATTTTTTGAAACAACAACAAACACATTAAATCTTAATTTTATAATAGATCTCAGCTCTGTTAATTCACTCACACCTTTCAACTACTAGGAGTGCAAAATTAATATCACTATGGTTCTTAGAAGTAAAGATTATTTTGCATAACTATGGGGATAGAACTTGAGCCAACAGATGAAGTAGATAAGATAAAATAGTTTAATAAATATGATGAATCTTTTGGGTTATTATTTATTTTAGTATCACCTGATCTCTTATTTCACATAGATTCAACAAAATCTCCCAAAGAAGCATGTAACATCCTAGAAAAACTGTTTAGGAAAATTAACACTATGAGGGGTAATGAGCTTGATATTGAGATAATTAGTTTGAATCCTAGAAACTTTAATTCATTATCATTATTATTCACGAAGCTTAAGTCACTTAGATTGAAGTTAAAAGAGTGTGGAATTAAGAATAAAGATGAGTATTTAGTTCTTTTTATACTTGCAAAACTAAGACCCGAATACTTTGTATTTGTCTCTACCATTTATGTGACCAGGAGATCCATGGGAGCCAACTAGTTAATAGCATCCCTAGATGAATTTATTACTAATTTAACTAAGGAATAGAAAAAAATTAATCTAGATGGAAACCATCAAGTCTTCCAAACCTTTATCCCTCATTATTAGGGATGGGAAACTAAGAGCCTCTAGCAACAAGGATAAGAAACAGAAGAGTAAGAATCATGAGAAGAAAAAAGAACAAAAAACCACCACTAAAACTAGAATTGAAACCTCATCCTCTAAAGAGAAACCTAAGAGAGAAAAGGTTGAGTGCTCTTGTTTCAAAAAGTCTAGGCACAATGAGCATAAGTGTCTGAAGAAATAGATTGACTACCTTACACATCTCTCAGAGAAAAATAATATAGGGGTCCTTGAGTATGTCAAATAGTCATTATCAGTCAAATAATCTTCTAAGGTAAAGGAAAAAGGGAAGGAGAAACCTAAGGGAAAAGCTTTAGTTGCAATGTCTTCTACATCTACTTCATCTTGGGTTATCTATTCTAGTGCTTCACAGTATATGGGTTCATCAGAGGTTGAGTTTCTTGACTTAATGCCCTGTAGCATGTCCTCCATCACTTTAGGTGATGACACTCCAATAGAGTTTATAGGAAGAGGGACTATTTAATTCAAAGGTGGAACATTCAAAAATGTTCTAAGTGTACTTTCACTATTGACTAATCTTCTTTCAGTGTATTATATATCCACATAGGATAGGGCATGAGAGTTGAGTTCACACTAGATTTAGTTGAAATTAGAGAGCTACACAGTGACTCTATAGTTGCATTAGGGAAGGATAATCACCATTATTTCTATATACCTTCTCCCATTTCACTCTAGATGTTCCTCTTACTGCATTGCTTACCTATTCAGATGGAGTTAATAAACTATGACATGAGCAGTTCGACCACCTTAACTACCTCTATCTTGAGTAGCTGATTTAACATGAAATGGTTATAGGCTTATATAGAGTTAAATTATCTAAGGGACTATATGAGGGTTATGTCCTTGGTAAAAATTTGACAAAAGGTAAATTTAGGAGAGCTACAATACCTCTTGAGTTGATTCAATGTGATATCATGGGGCAATTTCCCCATCCTTCTTTTACCAGAGATAGATATGTCCTCACCTTAATTGATGATTTTTCTAGATACACATGTGTCTACTTCTTAGAAAAAAGTCTAAAGTTCTTGATAATTTATGAGACTTCAAGGCTTTAGCTGAGAAGCAATCTATAAAGTGCATCAAATTTTTTTTATCAGACAATGTGGGGGAGTAAATCAATGATAGATTTGAGAAGTTTTATACCACGACATGAATTAATATTTACTGGATAGTTTTGTACACTCCTCAAAAAAATGGTGTAGCATATCACAAGAACTGGTCCTTGAAAGAGATGGCCAACTATATGATTCACTCTAGATCATTTGCTCCATAGTTCTAGGTAGAAGCCATCAATCATTTGCTCCATAGTCCTAAAAAATATTTAAAGGGCATCACTCCTTATAAAGCTTGGCATAATAGGAAACTGTAAGTGCATCATTTTAGGTTCTTTAGCTCATCGATGATGGCTTGTATTCCTAAAAATAAATGTAAGGTAATGGAGGTTCAATCCAAACCTTCCATCTTTGTAGGGTATCTAGATGGGGTCAAGAGTTATAGACTTCTCCACCCTATGACTCATCATTTGTTCATTGAGAGGAGTGTTAAGTTTTAATAAAGTCCCTTTGACTCTTTGCTTGACACTTCCCCCTCTACATTGGTTTCACTCAGTTTGGATGAGAATTTTGAGGACTCAGATCATTCACAACAGGTTCCTAAGGTAGAGGTCACTTCTTCTAGTTCTGACAGTGAGCAGAGTGATGGGAGTCATCTTCATCCACTTCTAGTCATGCTTTAAAGGATGAGGATTCAACACATAACTAACCTATTTTAGGCCCTCTTTAGGCTCAATAGACACTTGAGAGTGCATGCACTTGTGTAGGGGATCTAGATGAATCACAGATGTACACAGGCAGACTTTTAGAGTGGACCACATTCATTTTTATTTTTAAATTAGATCTATAGACTTTTAGAGAGGATTCAGGCATACTTGAGTGGGATATAGCCATGGATGAATAATATGATTCCTTAATTAGTAATTACACTTTTTATTTGACTTCTCTTCTTAAGGAAAGAAAAATGATTTGATGTCATTACATTTATCAGACCAAGTATGTTGTAAATGGGTCTGTTGACAAGTACAAGGCTAGATTGGTAGATAAAATATTTTCGTAGGTAAACAACATTGACTACTCATAGACCTTTGCACCCATGGCTAAGATGACTTTGATCAGATTCACACTCACTATAGCCACATCATATGGATGTAATGTACATCAGATGGATGTGAAGAGTGTATTTCCTCATAGAGACCTTAAGGAGGAGATCAATATGGAATATCCACATGGGTTTTTTAAGGATTCTTCTTTAATGTGTAGACATAGGAAATCCACTTATGGCCTCAAACAAGCCCCTTGAGCTTGATATGCCAAAATATATTCCTTCCTTCTCACTTCAAATTTCATTAGATGCCTCTCAAATCCTAATGTGTACTTCTTGTGGTATAATGATTCATTATTGATACTAGTTTTATATGTTGATGACATTTTGATCACAATGAGTTCTTCCTCAACTATCTCACTAGTGAATAAAAATCTTTAGGATAGATTCACCATGACTGACTTGGGCTTACTACACTACTTCCTTAGTATTAAGATCACTTAGACAAATTCAAGGAATTCACTTTCACAACCAAAGTATTCTCTTGATCTATTGCCACATTTTCATATGGCTAATTTTAAGACATCTTTGACTCCATTCCTATCTAAATTCAAGCTTGAGGTAGATTGCTCCCCTAAATTGGTCAATGCTACCTTGTATCAACAACTTGTTGGTAGCCTTATTTACTTGACTCACACTAGACTAAATATCTCTTATGTTGTTGGCATTATTTTGAGATTCATGTAGGAACCCCATGAGATGCACTGGAAAGAAGCTAAGAGAATCTTATAATACATTCAAGGTTCATATAGGTATGGGATACACTACAAGGTTGGTTTACATTTTCACTTCATCAACTACATAGACTTAGATTGGGATGATGACATTAGGAGTCATAAGTCCACTTCAAGTTACAATATTTCATTGGGTTTTCACCCCATCAGTTGGTTGAGCAAGAAGAAAAACACTATTTCTCTATCTTCCATAGAGGTAGATTACAAAAGAACTATTAATGTAGCTATTGAGACTATTTGGCTTTAAGGGATTCTTTCTGATATTGGTATCTAGATTAGGTATCTTACAATCATTTTTTGTGACAATTAGAGTACCATTCAAATTTATGGGAATCTATCCTTTATCAAAGGACCAAACACATTGAGATTCACATGCATTTCATTTGGAAGCTTATTCATGAGCACATTATCAACTTAGTATTTTACCAGTCTTTAGAGCATGTTGTTGATATTTTCACAAAACCTTTCACTGAGAAGAAGTACATTCATCTATGAGCTCTTCTTGGGGTGTGGTCCACTTTAGTAGCTTCATAATCTTTGGGAGGGGATTCTAACCTCTTCTCTTCTATTTTTTTCTCTTTTTTTTTGGGGGGGGGGGAGGGTGTTTTTTCCACTGGGTTTTCTCTTTTTCTCTACTTTATGAGAGATTGCATTGTACATGGGTACCTCATTAGGCCTTATTTTTGGGACCCAATTTTTTTGCATTTTTTTCTATAATCACCTACCTAACCTGTGAGTATGGGGGGTGTTCGTGTATACCTTTTTTACCATGTTTTTTTGCTACATGGTTGCATATTTCTTGCTTAGGGGCATTAGTGTCATGTTGGTTATTTGGAAAGTTTAATTCTACATTCACTGGAATGGGTTATATCTTTCCTCCTACAACCTATATATGTACCTATTCCATTTCATATTGTAATGCAATATTGTGTGGATTATTCTTGGTTCATTTCTATCTTATTGATTCTTATAGTTTCATATATGTGTTTTCTTAGTATTGTCTTGTGCAATATACATCTCACATAGCATATCAAATCGATGCATTCACTTGGTTTAGTATTTATACAGCTCATTATAATAGCTGAGATAGAACAAATTAGACATAATTTTAGATACTACGCTCAAAGGTGAATTTGCATTCTATTCTTTCTTATTGATTATAATAAATTGTGACATCCATTGTGTTACAATAAAGAAGTCAATGGGAAGTCCTCATTACGTACATGACCTTAGTTTAGACACTTCCCTCAAATCCTCAGGGATTGAATGATAGTTTTAGATGGATCATCAACCATTAGGGATGGTATTCCCATAGTTCTGGTATAGCCATTCCTTACCTATGAATAACCAAAGGTAGAATCCTTTTAAGCGATTGATTCTATACTGAATAAAGATGCAAATGGGAATACATAGGTAATTTTATTAAAATTTTGTGTATTTTCCATGCCTTATTTAACATTCTTATCTCAAATGTAAAATATTTAATATTTTTAAACTTTGCATCTAGTTTTTGATCTGTTATGCCATGTTTACTACTAAAGGAGGAGGGGATGGAGCAGATCGAAGGTGAGTGTCCATGAAGCACCCAATGATTTTGTCTCATGAGATGTATGAGAAACTTTGGCTTCCCTTAATGTTTGATCACTCTCCATTTTAAAAAATACTTATTTATTCCCTCTTACAATAGTCAACATTAAAATACTTTTGACACACCATCTATTTTTATATGTTTTTTTTGGTGTTCTAGTTCGATGAGGAGGAGTGGAGCCATGTGGATGTTGTTGATAGTCACTTGCATAATGTCTTATCCCTAAAAATTTACATTTTATTTACATATTTTACTTTCTATTTCTTTCATCATGCTCATACATGTTTGTTTTTTCATATATGTTTGTAATGACATATATATGTTAGCCTTTGGGGCAAGAGGAGAAAGAGTTGGGTAACCTTGATGATAAAAT
Organism: Torreya grandis; assembly: GCA_037957365.1. Lineage (NCBI taxonomy): Eukaryota > Viridiplantae > Streptophyta > Pinopsida > Cupressales > Taxaceae > Torreya > Torreya grandis. Next base: position 2,125,038 of record JARHVA010002713.1, on the reverse strand, counting down.
TATTGAAGATCTTGACAATGATGGTGCTAGTTGTTATCTTCTAGATGCTTCATAATCTGAAATAGAGGAGAAACTTAATGCTCTAGGAAAATTTTATTATCTCTGAGTACATTATATTTTGTTTATTGATTTATGCTTATAACCTCACATGGATTCATTTTTGAAAAAGATTATGCAAGTGAGTACAATATCATCAATTTGGATATTATGACACGGAATGTGCACCTTTATTTTTTGAGGCCATGTGACACATTTAGTGTTAACGGTGGCCATCCATATAGGTCATGCATTAGACTTAACACTAATCATTGTAAGATTCTTTGACATCAATTAGTTTGAGGGAGACCCCTAGGATATGATGGAAGTTGGAAATGTAAGTTGAAGGGAAGATAAATCACAAAAAGAAAAATAAAAAGGAGTCCAATAGAGCGAATATTAAAAACTAGAACATCATTAAAAGAGATGGGTTGGAAATATTTTTTATGGCCAAGGATAATGTCTCTGAGTTATGTTATCTCAACAAGATAATATTGAAGACTATCAGGGATGAGATGACTACATATGATTTGAGTGAAAAATTAGCATAGAGAAGGGAAGCCTGCATTAGGTAAAATGAATATCATTGACAAATGGAGTGAGAAATAGAATGGGTGGAGAAATAATAAGGTGCATACAACAATGGACCTTAAGTTAGATGCATTATTTTGAACGGTTTTCATGAATTTAAAGTTAATTTCAATTCATCTTAGGAAATTGGGTTTGTCAGCATAGTGTTTTACACTTCTTCACTTTATAAAACCAAACTTTAATATATATATATATATATATATATATATATATATATATATATACATATTGACGTAAGTTACGGCTTGTAGGAACTACTAATAATAAATACTTTGATGAACCTCATGAGAGATATACAAGATGAATTCAGTCCACCGATGATGAAAATGATAATGAGTCTATAAACGGCCTTCATTCCAAATTGGAAATCAAACACAAGTTCCCTCAATTCAAGTGCAAATGCTGAACCCAATTTTACACATCAACCTTATAAACTTAGAAAAGTGTAATTTTAAATTAGAACTATCAATGAAGGACTTAATAAAAATTGGGAATTGGTTTAGACTCAAATGGGAAGCATAATTTTACCAATTATATGATATGACATAATGTTTAAGATGATAAATTTGAACAAGAAAAATATTTATTTTCACTTGGACAAATTAATGCCTCCTTATTCAGAAAATTGTAGACAATGTGTTTGGTTATTGATGTGTGTTTACAAGAAATTTTTGACTCAATTCAATGATCAAATAAGCTAAAATGACTAAAATATACCAATTCAACTAAGTAATCATCTTAAAGCCCTAAAACTAACAAGGTTACATGATATTATTGAATTTCATCTTTATACGTGTACTTGAGAGGAAATTAAGTGTTCATCCAAAATAAAACTGTGTTATATAGTAGGGTATTTTACACCTCCCTTATCTTAAGTAACAATATGATGACATAAACCTTGGGGCACACCTCGCATCAATAATATTTCCATGACAAGTGGGGTTTGTCTAAAACTCTATAAGTTATGACCATATAGATTGATCTCATGTGTATAAACTTTCATGTTTGCATATAAGATAAGTAACATATCAATTATATCCATGTCAAATGGCTTGTTGTGAAAAGGTCATATATTTTTTTATAACCAGTACATCTGTCACATGCTCAGTTGAGTGTGCTGTCTTAAATAATCATACATTCTAGGTTTACTTGCCACTAATGGAGATGGTTTAACCACTCAAACCACCATCCTAATGGGGGGATCCCAATTTATCTACCCACTCCATAGAGAGGAGTTGAGCACGATGTTGGGAGATGAATCCCTAGGTCAAAGCTTCCCTAAATAACTCATGGGAGGTAACGATATCCATCTCATAAGCAAAAATGCATGAAATAAAATCCAAGTAAAAAGACTTTATAGGTTATTTTTAGATCACCCAAACCATGTAGGTTTTGGGGAAAGCCTAGACAAGTTCCTTTTTATTCCTTGGACAAAGACATAATATGCAATAAAAATGGTAATTTTATCATCCAAGTTCCTTATAAGGGATGGGGGAGAGCATGCACACAAATTCCTTTTTACTCAAACAATTTAACAAAATAAGTGATAGATGACTTACACAAAACAAAACTTTGAAGTGAGTTTTGTTTTAAGCACCGAATTGAATTTCTTGGATATGTTCTTTGGCCCTTTGGCCTTAAGTTGCAAAAATGTTTGAAAAATAATCATAAAAATTTCAATATAAACATGAAAATTTCCCTTTTAATCACCAAAGGAAAGTTTCTAGCTCTTTTTAAGCACCAAAAAGAGGTTAAAAAGACTTAATTAAGCTTAAATTGATCACTTTACATGCTAGTCCTACATAAAAAGTTAGATAGTCTTGTTTAGCTTTGAAGAAATTTTTTCTTTGAATAAGTAACTTTAGAAAACATGCTCTTGAGTCTACATTTTTTTGAAAACACAAAGACCAACATTTATCACTATTGATCAGTGTTGATTCTTGTAAGAGCATCGCTGGTCGAAACCCAACCATCACTAGTTGAAAACAACTACCAACAATCACATGTGAAACTGAAGGCAAAAATTTTATCCTTGAAAATATTTGTTATGATAAAATCTCCAAACATTAAGCTTATAGATCAAAACTATCTTTAGAATAGAAACTTATAAAACTCAAATTGATAGAAACAAACTTGAATAAAATCTCAAAATGCAAATTTTTGGTCATATTTCCCTTACAACCCAACCAACCGTGGTTGGACCTAACCATCACCGATCACTAAAACCCATCACCGATTATTGAAAACCATCACTGATCAATATGTAACCTATGTATACACAAAATACATTAGAAACATGGGGAAATGAGATAAAAATGATGTTTAAGGACTTTTTAATGACTAAAATGAAAATGTAAACTTTTCAAAATGTCTTCCTTTCTTGAATGGACTCCACTATCCTGTTGGGTGTGGAAAGATGTAGGATTGGATTACAAATATTGTTAGTCAAACATTAGTCATGTAAACTCAAAGAATTCATTAAAAACTTATGATCCAAAACTTAGAAGTTCCAGTTGATAAATATTTAAATAGCATAGAAATAACACAGTAACAATGAATTCTCTGAGAAGAGATGTAGTATTACTCAAGATCGCAACACAAATATATGCTTATCTCTGGGAAGAGATATTTGTCTTCACATTTAGGGTTACTTCTACATTTATAAAAGTTTTGAAATCATGGGTAGGATGTGGAAGGTCACCAATCTTGAGGGAGATTAAGTGGTTTGACTTCCAATATTTAAAACAATACAGAATTTGAGGAATTACTATTTCTAGAAACTTACTATTTTTAGACTACACTACTAAAATTGAATTTTGGGGCACTTCCATTGGGTTTTTAGGGGTCAAAATTGATTGATTGGAGTTTCATTCCATCTCACAACTTTCTCCTCATTCTTAGCTTTCCAATGGTTCAAATGACGAGTCAATTAGAGCTACGGTGCAAAAGTTATGACTCCCAGAAGTTCCATCATCAATTGGGGTGGAACTGTCACCTAAATTGTTGCCTGGAACAACTTAACAACTGGGCCAACCTATTCCAATAGGGTTTGAAAATGATAATGCAGAATAATTTAAAAAAATCAAATACCTATTACCTTCCCCATGTGACTCCACCATCCAAGAGCGGTTTCATGCATGTCTTTGCCCTTGATCTAGTGTTTTTGTCTTTGTCAACAATGGATTCCAAGCTCCTCCATTATCTCAAGATCACTATGCATAACCTAGGTTCATGATAATAAATGTAATATATGCTTATTAATTGAAGCATGAAAATAAAACACAATGATCAACATAAATAAACATTATGGAGATAATTCTCCATTATAAGTTTATAATATTTTAACTTAAAAAAGATGTTTTATGCCCTAAAAATGATGTTTGTAAGGGCTAGAGAATAAAACCTTTTCCTCCATTAACATTCTTGCTCTATGAACTTGATTATTATTATTACTATGTTTATTACTATGTTTTTAAGCTTCCATAATCCTCAATTGGTCATCTTTTATCTATTATAATTTAATAAGACCATTTTAATGTTACGTAATTCACTAATAACACATCTTGAGTATGCAAAGGTCATGCCATGCAACATTTCACTTGGCTTGTCATCTTCCTCATTTTGATGTGGATGTTCATGTAAGAAAAAAAAAAACATGTTTTAGATAGATGAATATAGTGGTGTAGCTCAATTTTTACTAAACCCATTAAATAACTCCATATAAGTCAATTGAGGGTGTGTTTTGCTTTACTTTAAGTATTATGTCATATGTTGAAATTAGAAAATTTTAAAATAACTATAACTATTATCATGACATTTTTTGTGGTCATTTTATAACTTTATATGTATCTAAGGTAAAATCTTGGAGACTATTTTGAGATTAGATACCTATAAATAAATTCAAAATTTTAATTTTAATTATATAATAATAAAGATTAAAAATATTTTTTAGCCTCTACTTTTCACTAGGACTTGGGCCCTCTACATATTTGTTCTATATAATGTGTGAGCATAATTAATAAGTCTATTTTACAATAATCTTTAAATTCAATAAATCATTGTCTTGAAATAACATTAATCTATACCTAAAATAAAAAACAAATTACTAAATTAGAATAATAATTATTGTCAATTATTGTCAATTATCACCTAATATTCGTGTTAGCTCTCATTTCTCTTTTACCTAATGTATTCAAGCCATTACCCTCACAAATAGAGTGTAATTCCACATCAATGCAAAAGGCATATGAACCGCATTTACCAAAGGCTCGTACAAAATGAAGAAAAAATATGAAATTGAAAAGACTCTCCAATTTCAATGTCAATGTCAATCAAATTTTTTTAACTATTTCAAAAAAATGGGGTTGTTCGAATTGTATTTCTGATTGACTTAATTGTTTGAGTCAAGTACGTTCTTACATTTGTTTTTAAACTCAATGCTTCCTTTTACATTAAATTTATATTTCGTGGATAAAAATAATTTTATAATTTGATTTAAGTGGGATACAAAAAAATGTTTTGATAAAGTGAGGTTTTGTAAAGTGAAAGAGCATAAATTATTAATTTTACCTCACATGAAACTTATGGTTGCCAAACCAATATCACTTATTGTGCACTAAGTATTAATAAATAAAAATATAATATTTTTTTGGAGGTGATGGTGAAAAATTGGGTGGTGCATTCCTTTATATGATAAAGAGCTATTTAGAGAGGATACATTTTCTATGACGATCTTGAGTAATGATGAAGTGGTGGGAAGGGCAAGGCCATATAGATTATGAATGTGATGAAATATTTCTAGGCAAGTTGGATGGGGATTTTGAGGGGATATGATAGGGTATTTAAATTGATAGGCTCGAAAAAGGCTATATAGATACATGTGCAAAGTTTAGTGACATTTAATATTATATATCAATGACATTTGTAGTGTCCACCAAATTGTTTCAATTACACAATATATGATTGAAATAGGTGTCATATCAACAAAAAAAAGTGTAAAATATCTAATGATACATCTAGAAACATAGAGAATCATCACATGTTAATCTAGACAACTCTAAAACTAATTACATGAAAATTCTTGGTGATTTAGCTATTCAAAACCTAGTTAGAAGAATCTAAAACCAATTAGATGAAATTTTGAAAAGGCTTATTTAATGAAAGACACATCCTTTATAATATAACTTACTAATGCAGAGTGTTGTATGTAAATAAATTTGGATACATATATTACCCAAGCTTTTTGCATTTGCATTCTTAGTAACACTAATGACAAACTAGGGTAAAATAACAATTGTCAAGGTAAATAAACTAGGGTTTTTCTTCGATGGTGAAGAAATAAATCTATTGGTGATGGAAAGAGATATCTTAGACAAAAAAAAGGAGTTTGAACAAAACCATGCTACAAAGTCTAAACAGACTACAAAAGAAGAAGATAGAGACAAATTCTAGTGTCCATAAGTCACTACATATTTTGAAGGCATCAGGCTAGAGAGGATTTGGAATCCCATTGGGGCAAGCAAAGGATAAAGGTCATGTTCTAATTGGAACAAATAGCCATGCAGATTGGGGATCATCCATAGAAGCCAAAAAGAATGTGATTCAGATATGGGGATATGTGGGGAGTAACAAGGGTATGGATGCAAGGAAACTGCTTGATAAAATGCCTCAATGAACTACAAATTTTTTCCCTTCATCTCTAAACTTTGAAACTTCAATCTTTGCATACAAACTATTTGATATAATGTCTGTTCAAAATTCCTCTTGGATAGATGGAAATTCTAATACTAGGCATCAAGTTATAATTCATATCATCTTTGGCAAAACCATATGTCTTTGGATACAACCCACAGATCTTGTGAATAATATAAAACTAAAAATAAAGCACTCGTAAGGAATCCATGTAGCACATCAACACCTTTTATTTGAAGGAAAACAATTTATGGATCACTCCTTACTGTCAAGCTATAATATAGATAAGGATTCCATTCCTCATTTGGTTATGAGATTACGAGGAGGAGGATTTGGTGCAAGAATTTCATCTTATTTTAAGAATGGGTCTTTTAAGAATGCAGTAAAAAAAACACTACCAAGATAAGTACTCATAAATCTACACCCTTTTCTAGTGCCTAGATTGTGGAACAAGTAGAGGAGGTAATGATGATGGAAATAATAAAGGAAGATGTGCTACAATATAAGACAAACTTAGAGAAAGAGGTAATTGTCTAAATATTTAATGGTTTTTGGCCAACTACAAACACTCTGTTTCAATCAGTATATTCGACTTGGACAATGCATTATGAAATCTCCCTCTGCTTTAAGTGCTTTTTCATTGTTTATTTTTTTGATGAGGTTGATTATTAGAGAGTCCTATTAGATGGTCCATGGTTTTGGGTAACGGTAGGTATTTACATCACTCTATCATTTCTAGAATTTGATCCAAATCCTACTCAGTCATCAAAATGTCAATCTAGGTATAAATTCCTAGCCTTTCTCTTTACCTTATTTATGCTTTCAAATAAAAATGTGATGTATTGGGAAAGTCTATCATATCTGATGTCAAGAGAAGAAAAGTAGGTTTATGCACATTTGCTCACACATGTGAAAAATTAACCTCAACAAGGGCCTACGAGATAGAATGATAATTAGATATGGAAACCATCAGCAATTATAAACACTAGACTTTGAGAATACAACATTTTGATGCCAGATATTCAAGCTTATTGGACATATATAGTCTAATTTTCCATAGGCACAAAACATCCCAATAAAAAAGAAATGTTTGAAACTAAATTACAAATGATGGATCTTTCTGGTGCAAGATAAAGAAGTGGATAAAGAATAAGAAAAAGAGGAGGAATTCTAACATAAAATAGAGCCAAAAAATTAAAAAATAAGTGAACTAATCATTCAGGTTGAGGAAATTTCTCCCATTGAGGGTGAAAGAGGAGAGGATGAGAATCTAGCAGCAAGAACTAGTTTGATTAGAATTATATCAGGGGTAATGAAGAGAGATCATGAATCTAAGAACACTGATTCGGATAAGGAAATTATGACCCACACAAACCTAAACATTATGTTGTCAAATATTCCTTCAGATATTCAAAATTTAGAAATGCATATTATCATGGTGGAGCCATTTCACGGGGTGTGGTAGGAGGTTAAAAAGAAGAAAGAGAAAAGGGGAAAAATAGAAGACTATATTGTATATATCTCCCATTAACTTTTTTGGCCTTTGTATTTTTTTCAAATGACTTCTTTTTAGTGTTTCCCCTATCTTTTTTGGCCTTTGTATTTTTTTCAAATGATTGTTTTTCAGTGTTTCCCCTATCTTTTTTGGGTTTGTTTATTCTCTCTAGTTTGAGGCATTTGTCTCCATGGTCTTTTGCTGAGGCTTTTATTGTTGTGTTGTGGATCTTATTTCTAAATTGCAATGTATTTTCAAATATTATACATTTTAAATATATTATACACTTCATATGGACCCATTTTAATAAAAACCATTTTGTGTTTATTCTACCCATGGTTTTGGTACCCATTATTTTATAATATCACTTTGTTGATGTATTATGTATTTATGGATATTTCATAGGTAATACATCATGTGAACTAGGGTTTGATAAAGAAGAATAGAGTGTGTGAAGTTCGATACAAATTTAGAAGGGTTTGTTGAGTATAGCTTCAAACAATATTTGTGCATTATAATTGTGAGAAGACTGATCTGAGAGTGGTTTGTACTCTCGTGGCTTGTAATAAAATTTGAGAAAGTGTTTCTTGGTGGATGTATCCCACATTAGGTGAACCACATTAAATTTGGCCTTATTATTTTGCATGTTTAATTTTTATTCTTTCTGTATCTCTATTATTATTATTATTATTATTATTATTATTATTATTATTATTATTATTATTATTATTATTATTATTATTATTATTATTATTATTATTATTTCACATCAATTTCTAGTTTTATTCCTAACAAATGGTATCAGAGCTTTAGGTTGTATTGAATCATAAGAAGGGTTATTAGTTTAAGTGGTAGCTATGGCTAATTATCATAGATTAAAGGCTAAAAATTTCAATGGATAGAACTTTGGTCTATGGAATATATAGATTGAGGATTACCTCTATCAAAAGGACGTCCATACTCTACTAGGAGGAAAAGTAAAGCAACTAGTGAGTATGACAAATGAAGCTTGGGATTCGGATGATAGAAAATCACTTGGGGTCATTAGGTTATGCCTTACATCTTCAGTCATGTTTAATATATCATAGGAAAAGACCATAGAAGGTCTCATGAATGCATTAGGAAAGTTATATGAGAAAACCTTTGCTTCTAATAAAATGTTTTTAATGAAAAAGTTATTTAATATGAAGATGTTTGAAAATGGTTTAATTTTTTATCATCTAAATTAATTCAATATGGTTATGAGTATGTTGAATTTTGTAAAAATATATTTTTATGATGAATTTAGGGCTTTGCCTTTTTTGTGTTCCTTACTAAAGAGTTGGGATACCCTGGTAATGGTTGTAAGCAACTCAATATTTAATAATGCCAAGTTTAAGTTTGAAAATGTCATAGGAGTAATCCTTAGTAAGAAAATGTGATGGAAAAGCTCTAGGGAGACTTCTACTTCAGGTGATGCTTTGTCGGTGGAGAGTAGAGGGAGACAAAAGTTTAGAGGAAAAGGAAAGAGTGGAAATTTAAATGGCCCTGAAAGGTCAAAATCAAGGGCTATGATGGTATGATAGCATTGCAGAAAGACTAATCATAAGAAGAAGGATTGGTTGTCTCTTCAAAACAAGAACAAAAATCAAAAAGACACCAAGGAGGTAAATGTGGTAATAAGTAAATTTTTATCAAGATGCATTAATTCTATCTATTGACAATATTGTTGAGTCTTTTGTTTTAGATTTTGGGGCTTATTTTCATGTTACACTATATAGGCATTATTTTATTTATTATGTTTAAGGGGATTTTAGACATGTTTACCTTGGTGATGATGAGCCTTGTAGCATAGTAGGAAAAGGAAGTGTTTAGATCAAGATGCAGAATGGGAACACTTGGCTACTGAAGGATGTTAGACATGTGCCTAAGTTGAGATAGAATTTGGTATCTACAAGACAACTAGGTAGTGAAGGTCATATGGTGACATTTACAGTTGATTCTTGGAAGGTAACCAAGGGTGGTATTGTAGTAGAAAGAGGTAAAAAGGTTGGTACCCTATATTTATCAAGTACTATTGATTATTATAATTTAGTTACTACAAAAGTAGATGTAACTTTGTGGCATAATAGGCTCGGTCACATGAGCCAAAAGGGTATGGCAATTTTGAAGGATCAATTACCTAGATTGAAAGGATCTTATTTAGATTTCTATGAAGACTGTGTATATAAAAAACAAAAAAGGATAAAGTTTATCAAGGTTGGACCTATGAGGAAGGAGAATAAGTTGGAGCTGGTTCATTTAGATGTATGGGGGCCAACTCAGGTATTTTTTATTAGTGGGTCATCTTATTATATGAATTTTATTGATAATACAATAATGAAAGTTAGAGTGTATGGAATTAAAAGAAAATATGATGTGTTTGATATGTTTAAAAGGTGGAAAGCCTTGGTTTAGAATGAAATAGGTCTTAATTTAAAATGTCTTAGCTTAGATAATGGTAGGGAATATTACAAAAATGCATTTTTGATTACTATACAAAGAGTGGAATTCATAGATAGAGGATGGTTCCAAGAAATACATAGTATAATGGAGTGTCAGAAAGGATGAACAATACTATCATGTATTTTTCTAGGAGCATGAGGTTACATGCAAGACTGCCTCTTCAGTTTTGGGTAGAATCAGTAAACACAATTATATATCTGATAAATAGAGGTCCTTCATCTAATTTGGATGGAGCCATACCTAAATATTCTTGGTCTAGTAAGATGGTTGATTATTCATTTCTTATATTATTTGGTTGTGAAGCCTTCATTCATATTGATAAGGATGATAGGACCAACTTAGAGGCTAAGTTAGAAAAATGCACCTTTAATGGTTATGGTGAGGATGACTTTGGTTTTTGGATTTGGAGTCTTAAGGAGAAGAAAATATTTAGGTCTAGGGATGTTGTATTTAATGAAAAAGTCATTTATAAACAATAATTATAGGATCAGAAAGAGGATTCTTGAAAATATTACATAATACTGGATGACATTGCATGTGATAAAGTGTCCAAATAACCAGTTTAATTACCTACTCCACAAGAACCCCAAACTCCTCTTGTGAGAAGTTATTCTAGGGTAAGAAGGGAAATTAATTTTTTTTCTCCATCTCTTAATTATTTATTACTCACTAACAATGGAGAGCTAGAGTTATTTGAAGAAGAAATGTAGGTAGATATCAGGAAGAAGTGGGAGAAAGCTATGGATGAGGAGCATCAGTCTCTCATGGAAAATTAGACTTGGGATTTGGTAACTCCACTTGAAGGTAAGAGAGAATTGTAGAACAAGTGAGTGTATAGAGTTAAATAAGATGATGGAGGTAAGAAAAGGTACAAGGCATGATTGGTGGTAAAGGGGTTTGCACAAAAGAAGGAAAGTGAATTCAATGAGATTTTTTCCCCAGTGGTAAAAATGACTTCTATTAGGACTGTTATTGGGATAGTGGCAGTGAAATACTTTCACTTAGAGTAGCTGGATGTGAAGACTACATCTCTTCATGGTGATTTGGAAGAGGACTTGTATATGGAACATCCACAAGGATATGATGTCATAAGAAAGAAGAAAAAGGTGTGAAAATTGAAAAAGAGCTTGTATGGCCTAGAACAAGCTCCATGATAGTGCTACAAGAAATTTTATAGTTTTATGATAGAGAAAGGATACTCTAGGTGTCATTCAAACCATTATGTATATATCAAGAAGCTTGATGATGATGATTACATTATCCATTGTCTGTATGTGGATGACATGTTAGTTATAGGTAAGAACATGCAAGAAATAAAGGTATTCAAGGAAAAACTTAGTAATTCATTTGCTATGGAGGATTTAGGAGTAGAAAAAAAATCCTTGGTATGAGAATAACTTGGGATAGAAAGGAATGAAATCTGAATTTATCCTACGAAGAGTACATCAAAAAGGTCTTGGAGAGGTTTAGTATGCAGGATGCTAAACTGGTTGAGACTCCTTTGGTAGGTCATTTCAAGTTATCAAAGGAGCAATGTCCCAAGACAAAGGAGGAGGGAATCCAAATGTCACATGTACCATACTCATCAGCTATTGGTAGCCTAATTTATGCCATAGTTTACACTAGGATAGCTATTGCCTATGCAATGGGAGCAATAATTAAGTACATGAGTGATCCAGGTAGAGAACATTAGAGTGCAGTGAAGAGGACCATGGGGATAATTTTAAGCTATAGTGCATTGGACACCACTTTGTGTGGTTATATAGATTTATACATGGCCAGAGATTTACATAGCAGGAATACAACAGGATATGTATTTACCATAGGTGAAACAATGGTGAGCTGGATTGCATGACTACAAAAAATTATGGCTTTGTCAACCATAGAGGTTGAGTATGTTGCTTCTATAGAGGCAAGTAAAGAAATGATTTGGTTACAATAATTATTTAAAGAGTTGGGGCATAAGCATGATGAAGGAAAGTTATATAGAGATAGTCAAAGTGTTATACATCTAGCAAAGAACTCTACTTTCCACTCTAAGATGAAGCATATATAGTTAATGTATAATTTCATCATGACAGCTTTGGAGAAATAGAATATAAATATGGAGAAAATTCATACCATTTAAAATCCTACAAAAATGAGGACCAAGGTGGTCACAAGGAAGAAACTGAAGTTATGTTCAGTTTCAATTGGCCTTCATAGTTTATAGTGAAGGGTTGAGAAGTATACTCAGAGGAAATTAGTCTCCAATGGGAGATTATTATGTTGTGGAGCCTATTTCTAAATTACAATGTATTTTCAAATACCATACATTTTAAAATGTATTGTACACTCTATATGGACCCTTTTTAATGGAAAACTATTTTGGATTGATTCTACCCATGTTTTGGTACCCATTATTTTGTAATACTACTTTGCTAATGCATTATGTATTGATAGACATTTCATAGGTAATACATCTTGAGAACTAGGGTTTGAGAAGGAAGAACAGAGTGTGTGAATTCAAGTGTAAATTTAGGAGGGTTTTTTGAACATAGATCCAAATAATATTTGTTCATTGTAATTGTGAGAAAATTGATCTGAGAGTGGTTTGTACTCTCATGGCTTGCAATAAAATCTGATCAAGTGTTTCTTGGTGGATGTAGCCCACATTGGGTGAGCCACGTTAAATTTGGTCTTCTTATTTTTCATGTTTATTTTATATTTTTTTGCATCTCTATTTATATCTATTATTATTATGATTTTGTGAAATTGTTCTGCATCAATTTCTGGTTTTATTCCTTACATTTGTCTCATTTATATTTTGCCATCTCTTTGTGGCATTTCAGATGTATCTTTTCATTTTAATTTGGAATAAAACGTATTGACACTTTCATTTTTGAAATATATATATATATATATATATATATATATATATATATATTTCAATCCTTCGTCAATGGTTCTTTGGTATTGAATTATAGCCTTATAAGGGAAGACAATGAGGATTGGATCCTACTTCCTTATGGATGGTTTACAATTAATTTTGATAGTGTTTCATCAATAATCATGTGGCATCATGAGTATGCTACATTATCAAAGATTATTATAGATCCTTAATTTGATCAGCTTCCCTTAAGCTGGATGATGGTACCAATAATAAGGCTAAGGCTTACATGTTAGTTTTACATATCAATTTTTATTATTAGTGGGGAATGGACAAGCTAATCATTAAGGGGGATTATATGGTCATGATTTAGGCTCTTCACAAAAAGTATGCTATGGCCTGGTTGACCAAAAATATCTTGGAGTAGATTTGGCCCTAGTTGGAGAATATTTCTTCATGAAAATCTTAGTATTGCTTCAAGGAAGCCAACTTAGCTACTAAATTTATTGTTAACCACGATATCGAAAAAAATACTAACCTTTTCATGTATAACTTGGTGAGTGCGTGGTATGTTTAGTTGATATCAATTTCGATTGACCTTGGTTAGTAGTCTTGTTGATTTCTTTTATTTATCAAAATAATTTCATTTATCCTCATTTATTCTAATCTATTACACCATGGCCATCCCCAGACATTTTGGCAATAATTTGCTTTGTTGTCATCTTTATTGATTACTAACAAATGCTTGCAAAGAGTGTAACATGTTTAAATCATCTTTGGATTGTTTTTGACATGACTATTTTTTGGATCTTTTTTTAGTGGCCCACTAGTTGTCTCTTCCCCTATTCATCATGGACCTACCACTGATGGTGGCTATTTCTGAACCATTACTTTGTATCATAGGGGAAAATCAAAATATAGTCTTCTTTAGGTAGGTGATATAGAGCAAAGTGAAGTGTCTTTTTTGGGTGTTAACTCCACAAATATTACAATTAATATTGATAATTATGGTAGAGGCTATCATTACTTTGCATCATAGGGTAAAATCAAAATATGTCCTTCTTTAGGTAGGTGATAGAGGGAAAAATGAAGTGTCTTTTTTGGGTGCTGACTCCACAAATCTTACAATAAATATAGATAATAATTGGAGAGGCTTTCATCAACTCTCATAATAAGGTAAAAAATAACTATTTCATAGTCTCATTATTTTCTTCTAATCCACTTTTATTTCTCTAGGACAAGTAGTGAGTCCTCAATTTGGTGGAATTATTTATGAAAATTTTTATAGAGTGGGTGTGACTAAGGCTGTTATTGCTTTTGACTTGGGAAATCATATTTATGTACCATTTTATTGAATGGATGATGTGGTCTTGGTTCCTTTAGTAATGTTTAAGGATATGGGAGGAAGGTTTTATACACTCTTTAACTTTCTATAATAGGTTACAGAGGCTTGGAATGATGCTCTATCATGTGTTAGGCATTCTCTCTTGGCTCCTCCCTTGAAAGTAGTGAAAAATCTTATTATGTATTTGGAGGTCATTTTGCATGTAAGGCATTCTCTAGTTAAAATAGAGCAGGTTAAATTCTTCTTCAATTTGGCTAGAAAATTAGGTGTGTTTTCTCCTTACTTTTTGAAGGCCCCTCATGGGTCATGTTTTTGGGCCTCTTCCAGTCCTATGCAATAAATTTTAAATTCAATTAGCTATAATACAAGTCTGGGAGACACTTTTATTCATAGCAGGAAGTAGTTAGGTGGTGGTGAAACTTTGGCCTCTCTATATTCTAATGTTTATGATTTCATAAAAAAATATTAATGGATGTGTTCCTCACATTAGCTTGATTGAATATTTGATCATCTTATTGTATAATACAACTTGATCAATATGATGGTCTATTTACTTGTTTGAATTTTTAGGGTAAGGAATGCGTATAAAAAGGGACCTTCATGGACCCTTGGACCCCAAAAGAGGAAATTGATAAAATTATAGGAGATTTTATGGCATATATTTTAAAAAGACCTTAAATAGTTAAAGAGGAAAGCTAAAAATGGGGTAAATTACATAAGACTTGATAACGTTGATGATATTTTGTAAAGGAAGGAGGAAAAGCAGTCTACAAAGCAAAAATAATGTTGAAAAAAATATTTGGTATTGGTAAAATTAAAAAAAGAAGGAATGATTAGAGTTAAAATCTATGGGATCTTGCTTAAGCCACATTCCTTTGGAAAGAGAGGGAAATGAGTTAAAGGTAGCTAGATGGCAAAAAATATCCATTTCTTCCTCCTTGGACAGAGTAAGAAGTATATTTTCCTTGGGAATTGGTAGGTATGGGAAGAATGGTGAGATACCAAGAAAATGGAGTAATGGTGGTTGGTGGAATGAAGAAAAATAAAAAAGGAGAGAAAGATTCTTAGTAGCATGACATTCTCTAAGATAAGAAAAAGTGACTCAAAGGTTTTCTAGGCAATAACTTTTAGCTATAGGAAAGTAGTGTATTTTCTTATTCTGAAAATTGTTCCAAAATGAAATATAATGAGGAATGTGGTTTTAGTTTTGAAAAATTAGATATCATTATATTTATCAGTATAATAAAACATAAATATACGTGTTGGGGTCATTCTTGAACATTTCTAGTAATAGATCTAGTCAAAAATTGGTTGGGTTTCTAGTTTATTTGGAAATAAGTGACTGGTAAAGCTTAAGACTATGGATATTAGTGTTTTGTGAACATTTTATTGCCATGCAGTCATGTTTTCTATTTGATGCTTAATTTTTATGTAAAAACCCTTTTTATCATCTTGTGGGTAAGGGTTCATCCTTACCCACTATTGCATAATAAGATCCATGTTTATCTATATTAAACCCTTTGAAGATAACTCAGTGAAGGATGGTTTTGGTGTGTTAAATGCCAATCTAGGGTAGTTGATATTTCATTTATTAGTTTATACATATGGTGGATATACTAGACACTTCATATAGGTAACCACAGATCAATTTTTAGTCTTGCAGGTGGTAGTAACAATGACCTATAGGCCTAAAAATGACCCTCAACTCACCATAAATCATCTATATGAGATAGTAGCTTGGAAAACATAAACCTGTAAATAAAATGATGTTTGAAAATATCAAGTTATTAAATAAACAAACAATAATTTTTTGTAGGAAAATCTAATTTATTTATAATGAAACATTATTAATAAAAAGGGATAAGGAACATGATATCTTTTACCCTAAAATTTGACATTTAATTTATGATAATGTGAATTAGTGATTTTTTATCACTTATTAAAGGCTCGGCTTTGCCCTGTACATAGGAGGACAACATTTGTTGGCAAAAATGTGATAGGGGTTGGTTACATCCCAACTATTTCATAAAATGACACTATGAATATAAGTATGGTACCTAGTGCAATTTTTAAATGATCATGTACATATTTTTGTTCCTTTTTTAAGTCACGTGGTTAAATATTTAAGCTCACATAGCTGATAAAATTCAACCCAAATTCCAAATTTGAGGGTTTCCTTCTTCATTGGAATCAACATCAAGAGATTGAACAATAAGAATTTAATAACAATCAAAATTATTTTAAAGTTATTCTATTTTAGATATGCATTTTATCTTGGTCAGAATGCCTTTCCTTTTGACAAATCCATAGTTCACTCAAGTTATAAAAGAAGGAAAAATATGAATATTTTACTTAAGAATTATATGTAATACCATTATAAAATATTTTTGGATAATTTTTTATGGAATTTTATGCATGTATCTAAATAACTCCACCCACCTTGTTACATCTCACCTTACCCCATATAAATAAATAGTAACTTCAAAACTAATACTAGGATTTTTTAGTAGAAATTATTGATAACTATGATTAAGAATGTGTTGTTTACTTGTTTTAATTTTAGAATATGATTATCATATGGAGATATTTAAATAATCAGGACTATATACATCTGATTTATGCAGTAATATGTAATGATAGCCCATTTATATGGTTATGATAATCATTTTAGTTTTTCTTTCTTATTTGACCTGGACTAACTACCTCTTTTTGGCAAGGTCGGTGAAGGATTTTTTATCCCCATGATAAATACAAGGGGGATAGCATCATATGGGAGAGGGTGGTAGATGACGAAATCCATGGAAAAAAAGAGTAAAATCAAAACAATTCACACACTCCCTTGGTTGATGATTGTTGCTTTGTTTATCTAGTGCATCTTTGTTTAGTCCTATGTATAAATGATTAGTTTGGTAACATTATAATCTTAATGATTTGCTTAAAAATAATTTTTGAATGTATTCCTTGCACTAGCTTGATTGAATACTTGATCATCTTCTTTCATAGTACAACTTAATCAATATGATGGTCAATTCACTTGTCTAAATTTTTGGTGTAAGGATTGTGTTTTAAAAGAGACCTACATTGACCCTTGGACCCCAAAAGAGGAAATTAATAAAATTATAGGAGATGTTATGACATACATTTTAAAAATACTTTAAATGGTTAAAGATAAAATATTAAAATAAGGGGGGATTACATAAGACTTAAAAACATTGATGAGATTTTGTAAGGGAAGGAGGAAAAGTGGTCCAAAAAGTAAAAAGAATGTTAAAACAAAAAACTTTGGTATTGGTAAAATACAAAAAGGAATGAATGATTAGGTTTGGAATCTATGGGATCTTTCTTACACCAAATTATTTTTTGGAAAGGAGGCAAATGAGTTGGAGGTAGCTAGATGGAAAAAACCCTTCATTTTTTTCTCCTTGGACAGAGTAGGAAGGATAGTTTCCTTGGGATGTGGAAAGTACGGGAAGAATGGTGAGCTAGCAATAAAATGGAGTAATGGTGGATGGTGGAAGCAATAAAAATAAACAAGGGAGAGAAAGAGTCTTAGAATCATGACATTCTCCAAGAGAGGAAAAAGGTGACTTAAAAGGCTTTTTGGGAAATAGCTTTTAGCTTCAAGAAAGTTGTGTATTATCTTATTCTAAAAATTGTTCCAAAATGAAATATAATGAGGAATGTGCTTTCATTTTTGAAAAACTAGATACCATTATATCTATAAGTACACTTGAACATATATATATATATATATATATATATATATATATATATATATATATATAGCTTGGGGTCATTCCTGAAGGTTTCTATGAATATATCTTGTCAAAAAATGGTTGGGTTTCTAGTCTATTTGGAAATAAGTGATTGGTAAAGCTTAAGACTGTGGGTATCAGTATTTTCTGAGCATTTTCTTCGCATGTAGTCACATTTTATATTCATTATTTATTTTTCATGTATAAAACCTCTTTTATGGGCTTGTGGATAAGGGTTTTCCCTTACCCAACAACACATAAGAAGACCCATGTTTATCTATGTTAATCCTTTTGAAAGATAGCTTGGTGAAGGATGATTTTGGTGTGCTAAATGGTAATTTGGGGTAGCTACTATTTCAATTATTAATTTATTCATATAGTGTTTATACCAAACACTCCATAGAGGTAACCACAAGTCTATTTTTAGACTTTTAGGTTTTATTAACAAGCACCTAAAAGCCTAAAAATGGCCCTTGATTCACCATAAATCATCTATATGAGCTAGTATCCTAGAAAACATAAACTTGTAAATAAATAATGTTTGATAATATCAAGTTATTAAATAATCAAAGAAAAATTTGTTGTAGGAAAATTTGAGTTATTTATAATGAAACATGCTGAAGAAATAAAGGGAGAAGAAACATTACATGTTGCGCCCCAAAATTTTACATTCAGTTTGTAGCTATGGGAATTAGTGATTTTTTATCACTTATTAAAGGCCCAACTTTACCCTTTGCATAGTAGGGCAACCTTAATAGTAAAAAACATGGTATGGGATGGTTACATCCTAAGTGTTTCACAAAATGACACTAAAAATATAAGTATGGTGCTTAGTGTAGTTCGTAAATGCTCATGTACATATTTTTGTTCTTTTTTAAAGCCACATAGTTACTTATTTGGGCTGAAATGTGTACTATGCCTCAACCCAAGTGCCAAATTTGAGGGTTTCCATCTTTATTGGAATCAAGGTCAGGGGATTGAACAATAGCAACTTAATAATAGTCAAAATTATTTAAAATTTATTCTATTGTAGAGTTGTGTTTTATCTTGGCCAGAACACCTTTCTTTTTGACAAATTTATGTGCTTTATATTATTACCTAATTTTTTTGTTTTTAGTTCCATTGGATGGGCTTGAACTTTATTATAGGGAAAAATACTTTAATGAATAATAAATTAAGCAATGGTGATAAAAATTTAATTAAAGTCAAATTATCACTTGGTCAAATTTAACCTTATCACAAGTTGGGAGATATATTATGTCGAGTTATAGCATTCTTAGGAGATTTTATGTTAAGGATAATCATTCAAGGAGTTCCTTTTGTGTAAAAGTAATATGGTATTAACTTGAAATCTAATTTAATAATATTTATTATGTATTATTGTGTATAGGTTAGTAGTAAAATATTCAACATGTTCATAACACTTAATATAGGTTGTTATTAAGTTGGGATTATCTGGGATGCCAATTAACTAAGGTAAAATGAATATATTTTGATTAGCATCATAGAGATGTAATTCTAGTTGCTTATTTTTAAATAATAAATTTAAAAAATCAAGTATAGTGTAATATTCATACATGAGCTATTTATAGATCTGTGTTACTTATGAATGGTATTGTATACTTAAATAATCACTTATGTTTAAAGTGATTAGTCATACATGGATTATTCATAGGGTTTTTTATGTTATAATGAAATAGTCACTTGCATTTGAAGTGATCAATCATTCATGAGATATTCATGGGGTTGTTCATATTGAGTTCCCTTCTTGAATGATTTTATCAATACTAAGGCATGAAGCAAACCTACATTATAAATACTATTATTGTTTGAGTGTGATTGGAATGTGTTTCCCTTGCATGTTTTCTTTCTTATGGCTTGATTTTATTCCACCCTATATGGTAAGGGATAATGAGTAGCAACTACTATTATTTTACTCAAAAATACTCATTAACCATTGTCTTATAGGATGATAGATAAAACAAAGAGTATGGATTGTATGTGGACTTGATTCAGTATGGAACTAATAAGCAATAAAAAAAACTTTGTCCAAATTAATGATATAGTTGTGTACATTATCATTTCACCTATACCTTTTGGATTATCTACATGTGTGATTTCATATTGATAGAGGATGTGTCTAGATTTTATATTATTACTACATAAGAATGTAAATAGACTATTCTATATTGATTTCTTGATGTTTGCATCACTATTATCTGCTCCTTCATGAAGGGAAAGGACACTCCAAAAAGGGAAGTTTGTGGGGTATCATTGGTTTGTGCATGGAGGTAAAGCACCTAGATGATGCTCTCCCCTCTTATAAATGAATCCAATTACTACAGAGATGCTCAAAACTACTATTTGGTAGTGATGTACTATTGTAATGTATTATGTAATTTGGAAATTTTTATACAATTATGATGAGTTAAAGTACACTACCATTTGTATAGCATTCTTATATTATTTTAGTTAGATTATTACTCATAAATTATGTGTTTCTTTGTTGTAGTTAGATTATTACTCTATTTATACATGATATATGTTTATATGTAACTTTACAAGGGTAATTATGGATTTTTTATGTAGTATTAATGCAAACTAAAATTTGTATAAGCATTATAATACTAATTTAAAATAGTAGTTACATTCATTATTTATAGATTTTATGGTGCTTTCTTATAGTTAGATTGTTACTCTAGATGAACATGATATTTGCTTTAAACATATCTTTACAAGAGTGTTTATGGTTACTTTATGTATAATGCAATTTGTATAAGCATTATTATGATTCACAATGGTGGTTATTTCATTTATTTGTACAATCTATTATGCTATTTTTAGTATTTAATGCAATGAATGTTGGTTCAAATTAATAGATCACATATAGTATAAAAATTTTGGATGCCTTTCCTAATAATCTATACCAATCTAATGTAGAAAACAAATCCCAAAAAATTTGAACTTTTAGGGATAACTCAATAGGGTTATAACATGTTGTATCAGATATGGGTTTAAACACTTAGACCTAAATGAGTCCCATAATGTGAAGTTTTATTTCTCTTCCTGTAAGAGATAATGGTGTGTGAGAAGGCCATTACCTAAGTAACTTCCAATCAAAATTATCAGCATGAATCTAATCAACTAGCAGCTAAAAAATTATAAATCTTGACTAAATCCTCATTGTCCTAAATGAAACATGAGACAGAGTAGTTCCCTTAAAGTAAGAAGTCCATAAGAAAGACAAGAAAAAAGGGCTTAAGGAGTAGTAGGTTGATCAAGAAGAATCCCCAGAAATAAAAGCATGTTAAAGAAAAATAAGTTGCAAGAGCTTAAGTAGAAACAAATAAATATTGCAAGAGACATGAAAAATGTGAATCCCCCCAAGTTTAATAAAATAATGTTGGGTGATGGAGTTGAAGCTTGGTTAATAGAGATGGAAAAATATTTTGAGATCCAAAATTACTCTAAAATAACTAAAGTAATTTGGGGATCTTATCAGCTTGCTAGAGAAGCAGCAACTTCATAGGCCAATAAGAAATTGGAGATGGACCCTGATGCCCCCATGATCACATGGGAGCATTTCATATCCATGTTTAGTGATTGATGTTTACCCCAATTATAATTTGATAAAAATTTGTTTAATTTTCAAAATCTAAGATAGGGAGGGTTGTCAGTGATTAAATACTAGGAAAAATTCATGTATCACCTAAAATATTTTCTAAAGTATCAAAATGATGAATGCTTTAGAATCATAAAGTTAATCATGGGACTAATTCCCTAGATGAGTGGTGAAGTAGACATCCATAGACCCAAGACCATAGAACAAGTCTTTGAAAAGGTCTTTAAATAAGAAAAAAACATCAAATATGTTGGAGAAGCCAAAGATATGTTATGAAAGAGGTTTGGTGGTCTTAAACTTGCCTTCAATAAGAAGAAAAATTGGAAGTATGATGGAAATTCTAAAAGTAAATTTAATAATCAGAATACAAGGAATAATAAACCTAGAAATTATTTCAGGAATGGATCCGAGGAAGCCAAATAGTTTGAAAGGGACCACCCAGTGGGTGTTTCAAATGTAAGGGGAATCACTATATGAAATATTATCCCCAATGGAATTTAGGGAGCAATAATCCTTTTGCACCACAATAGGGAATGTTTCAACAATGTATCCATGCTACCATTGACAATAATCAATCTAAATTTCAAGACTCCCCCATTGATTTAAAAATTATTTTCTTTGGGAATCATATTTAAATTCTAATAGATACAGTTATCTCACCCTCTATGCTAAAAAAATACCTAAGAAGACTAGTTACATGGAAAATGCTTGGTCAGTGCAACATGGGAGTGAATCTAATGTCAAAGTGGAAAAATTACCTGTAGATACTGAGGTGATTTTACCTAAATTCACCATGACAATAGACATATATATAGCTCCACTATGATCATATGATGTAATCCTAAAATTAAATTCGATTCATAAGCACAAATCAAAAACTGAACATTTATCTAAGATGGTTGAGTGCATAGATTATTGGGGAAATCATACCCAAATTCAAGGTGAAAAGAGATGGTTGAAGTTAAGACAAATTTCATTCCTCCAACTAAAAAAGGATTAGTGAAAGGGATGTCAATTTTTCCTGGTCAAGGTCAATAAAATTGAGGAAGCTCATGAGTCTACTATTGAGGACTATCCCTTCTTGCAATAATTTCAAAATGTTTTTCTAGAGGAGTTGTTAGGATTACCTCCCAAAATGGAACTTGACTTCACAATTGACATCATATCGGGTTCAGATCTCTAATCCAAGGCTTCCTATAGGATGAAAACAATAGAACTAGTTGGACTTAAAGATTAACTTCAAGAAATGTTGGTCAAGGGATTAATTCATTCAAGTTTTTCACCATGGGGTGCACCCATGATATTTATGACAAATAAGGATGAAACTCTTCACATATGTATATATTACCGAATGTTGAACAAAGAAACCATGAATAACAAATATCCATTGCCTCACATTAATGACCTCTTTGATCTAAGGGTAGGGTACCATCAATTAATAATTTTATAGGAATATATTCCCAAAACAACCTTCATGATGAGATATGGGCACTACAAGTTCATAGTGCTTCCTTTTGGGCTAATTAATGCACATGTGGCATTCATGAACCTCATGAATAGTGTGTTTATGGAATATCTCAATTATTTTGTGATTATTTTCCTTATTAACATCTTGAACTATTTTAAAATTGAAGAAGAGCACATTGATCACTTCCACCTACTTTTATAATGCTTACGAGTGCATAAGTTCTTTGAGAAATTGTCAAAGTGTGTTTTATTTCAATAAAAGGTAAAATAAATAGGTCATATAATCTTAGAAAATGGAATTTTAGTGGACCCCACAAATATTAGATCCATCATGGAATGGCCAAATCCCAAGAATGTGCATGAGGTACATACCTTTATGGTTTAGCTAGGTACTATAATAAATTTGTACCAAATGTCTCTAAAATAGTTTAGCTAATCATTTAATTTTAATGAAAGGAATAATGATTTGTGTGAAGTGATAATTGTGAAAAAAAATTCCAAACCTTGAAGGAAAATCTTACTACTACACCAATTTTATAGATATCATACCCAAATGTTAACTTTTCTATTATAACAAATGTCTCAAGGGATGGTCGGGGTGGAGTGATTATGTAACAAGACTCGATAGTTGCATACAAGTCCAATAAATTAAATCCCCATGATAAAAAATATGCTCCATGACTTAGAGTTAGATGCAACTGTGCATGCCCTACAAGTGTAGAGGCATTATTTCTTGGGTAAACCCTTTGAACTCAAATCAGATAATCGATGGCTCAAGTACATTTTTACTTAGTCCAATTTGAATACCCAATAAAGGCATTGGTTGGAGTTTTTTTTGGACTATTATTTTGACATCGGCTATATAAAGGACAAAGAAAATAGGACTATTTTAGATAACATGGACTTATCAACAATTTAAATTTTTGAAAACTATGAGAAATAAATTGGACTGTATCAAAATTAAATTGGATTTTATCAAGATTAAGTTGGATTTATTACAAATAAATCACACCTATCTAATCTATTTTTAATAAGTCCAAATTATTTTAAATGATCAAAATTAATTAATAGTTGAAAATTGTCATAAATAAGTTAGACTTCATCAAGAATTACTTGGACCTATTATAAATAAATCACATCTATCTGATATATTTGTAATAAGTTAAAATTATTTAAAATAATCCAAAAAAATTAAAAACTAGTTGAACTTATTACAACTAATCACATCTATTTAAACGGGCAAAACAGTCAGAAGGCCCATGGTCTTTCTAATATCTTCAATAAAATTTATACAGTCATTTAAACTATTTTATAGACCATGCTTTTATAGATAATAAGCCTAGCCAATTTATTTCTTAAGATAAAATAATTCATACATCAATTAGGTGCTTGAGAAATATGTGATTTAAATCACTTGGGATGACTATGATGGCATGTGTTAGCAGTTGATTAGATCATGAACCATCTATTTAATCAAAATTAGATGATGTCCCCACAACCGTCAAAGTTTATTTAATATTTGTGTACATGCCACATGTCAATCACATGTGTTCTATTATTATATTATTAATATAATCTCCCACATAGTCAACTTACCGAGATTGTGATGCATGTTACAATCTCAAGTGATCATACTATTTGGGACTTTTGTTTGATTAGTCTTCATTCAATATAGTTGAGTCATCAAGATTATGCCATGTGGCATAATCTCAAGTTCTTTTTCAATGTATAATCTAAAAAACTAAAAAGTCAAAGACCATTTATTGATATGCAAATGCTAAAAAATAAATCTTGACATGCAAGTGGGACATTATAAGGAGTAAACCCCAAAGACCTTTTTGAAAACATGGGAATGCCAAAGTGTATTTTGAAATGCACAAAATCTGAAGTGTAAATTATGAAGACCATTTGCTGAAGACCATTTTGAAGGATGAAAAATGTGAAGTTTAATTTGAAAAACCAAAAAGCCAAAGAGGTTTTCATGATTTGTAAAATGCAATCTATCTATTTGGATTGCGTAAAATTCAAAGTCCATTTTGAAACAAAAAAATGTGAAATGGACATTCCAATAGTCAAATTACATTAAATACATGCAAAGTTACCTAAATATTGAATTTTCATAGTAGAAAATATAAAAATCAAATGCTGAAGTGTATTTTCCAAGACCCAAAATACAAAGTGCCACTAGAAATAACTATAAATAAATAAAATAATAAAACATTATACATTACCAAAAAATGGACTAACTTTTGAAAAAATAATTCATATTTATCATTCCAAAATTAAAGAAATACCAGTTCAAATTTCCCAATCCTTTTATCACTATTTTTTATAGTGCCTAGTGAGGCGATGCATTCAAATATTCTGTTACAATGACTTTCAAAAAATTAGAGAGAATAAGTGTATGACCTTTCAAAATTTTATTTGGTTTCTAAGCATAGATGATACTATCTATGAGTATGGATGGTAAAGATGTTTTAGTTAGGTTTGGCTTCTATTTCTTATCCAAACAGCTTGAATAAATTTATGTTTTTTTTCATCTTGTTTCCCTGCATGAAAATAGATGAACCAATCTACATTGACCCTTCATTTTATATATGTGTGTGTGTGTGTGTGTGTGTGTGTGTGTGTGTGTGTGTGTGTGTGTGTGTGTGTGTGTGTGTGTGTGTGTGTGTGTGTGTGTTTTTAGTATCTTAAAATTTATTTTGGCTCTAGCAACCCTATTGTGTAGTCCACTCTTTTATAATCTTCAGGTCTAACAAATAACATATCTCTGATTTGCACATCTTAAGCTAGATCAAACACATTTTTTGTTCTTTTGCTTCTTGGACCAACATATGTATCTATAGATGCCACTCCAAAATCAAGGGTCCTATAATGAACCATTTTATGTAGATATCTATGCAAGGGTATGTCATAGTGATTTTTACGCCAAAAATCTCCCATATATTCAACTTTAGAAAGGAACATGTCTTCTTTCATTGTTTCATGGATCTTTTGGTAGTAATATGCTAGATCCTTCCACTTACTATTTTCAGTAAAACTAAATTCATTAAGTTTTTATACATACTTAATCAATTTATATTTAATTTATTTTGCACTCTTTTTTCTACTTATATCTAAGACTTTTACAACAATGGAATCTTGAGACATTTCTCTCTTTTTCAAGTCTTTGAAATGTATTTTTTTTGGATTACCTTCTAGAACATTTGGCTCACCGTTTTCTTCTGTTCCCCATAATTTAATGGGGGGATCAATTTTTCTCTTATATAACTTTTGCAATGCATAATAGGCTAACCTTGATCCATGCATAGAAGAAAGTATTGACCTTTTGTCAAGCCTACTATTTCGTTTCTTCCCTTCAATTGGTAACTATTAACATAGTCCTTCAAATCCACTACCTATTCAATTAAATACAACATGAAGTTTCTTCTATTTTTAAATGTCCTATAACTATCCATTATCTTTGCCACACTCCATACATCTTTCCTTTCAATACATTCAGACATATTTCCAAATGTGTCATCGATGTCCTCATGGGTATGTCATACAGGGAGAAATATGACCTTGACATCAAGGAAAACACCTTTGTGGACAAGGATAAATAAATATTACAACACATACATGTACAAAAAACATGACTTTATCAATTTGTAAATGTAATTTTAGTTCCATATAAGGTTTAACATTTTTTAAATATAATTATGGATGGAAGTACCTATTCGTATTATCCCCACAATAGTTGTCTAGTTGAAATTATAGCTTCGAAGGAATTTTCTTGAAGGCACCAATTGATTGCGTTTCTTCTATGTATTTCTTTCATTCAAGGTAGCAGTTGTTAGACAAAAGTGCATCATACAATGGATATTTTTAAGATTTGGGTTTATATAGTAAAGATCCATATGTATCTGGCATTGTTGTTTTCATGTCCTATAAACACTTGTTCAATGAGGTGATAGTAAATTTAGACCCTCCAAGAACATATGGTAAGAAAAATTCAGATATTTACTTGCACCATGACCATGTGTTATAATCCATACCATTGACAACTCTACTATTATGTCGATAACTGCTTTGCTTTTTGTCACTGTCCTTGACATAAATATTTTTTGATGTTCCTCCTTGTTATGAATGACACTAAGACATTCTTCAAAGCACTATTCTGACATTATTTTATGTTTGTAATATATTTGTCTTGTAGAAAGTATTTCATTTGAGTACATCAAGAATTCTTGATCGATACGATCTTTCCTAATCTCTAGAGAGGAACCTAGAGAATTTTTTTGAGTCAACAAGATGCATGTTTTTCAACTAGAAAATTCATTAGATGTGGCAATGGTCACATCATGAAAATTAGTTCTCCACATGTTATTGAATTTTGGATAGGATATTGGCTCATATTCCATATCTACTAGTTGTGCATTGATGTGGTGCCTCATAAATTCTTGAGTGAAATATGCTGGAAGATGTCAAACATTTTATCATGCATTATCTATATCTACTTGATATGTTATTCATGGAGAAGCATCTACAAAATCATCCACCAATTAGTCCAACAAATCTTTAGCTACCTTTGTCTTCTTTTGTGGCTTTTATCAAAATCTCCCTGCATGGAATGAATTTCATTTTCCATTTTTGTGACAATTTTGATTATAAAAAAAGCTAATTCTCTTCAATCATATATTTTAAGCCAATATTCCAAATAGATCTATGTACCTTGAAAATCCATGGTAGTTTCTTAAACAAACTAGCAAAAAGGGCCTCCAAGACATGTTGCCTCCTATCTATTGTGGTGGAATCAAGCAACTTTATATTTGTAGATTTTAGCATCTCAAATGACAACCTTGACTGAAAACATTTTTTGATACAACATTTATCTACATACATTGTTGAAATCTCACTATTTATGCTTTCATCAAACTCTACTTGGTTGGGTGAAGTATTTGGTTGATTTATTTTTTAGCGCAAGTAGTTGTAAGAATGAGCTAATTTTTTTGGATGCCTTTGCGATAAGAATGCATGCAAGGAGTGACTTTATTATATACTAAATCCCAAATTTTTCCAATTTATTTATTCTTTGGTGTCATAAATGGTAAATTAATTGATCTACAAGTCTCATTATCCATTATTTTGTTGGAAGTCCATCTAATGATAGATATTTTAATTACCTCTAAACTATAAGTCTCAAAATGTTGTATAACTTTCCTTATGTAAATTCCTAATTCATTTTCTAACATTTGGATAGGAATGCAACTAAAAATATCCCGTGGTTGTGCAAATTCAACATAACCAAAAGCAATTTTTTCATTATTTGTAAGAGTTGCACATTTGTAAAATAAATGTACCCTTTTCCAAAGAAATGTTTTTCTTAGGATTTGAAATGTGGTAAGATCATTAATATATCACACAAACGAATCCAACTATTGTTTCAATGGTTATATATATAGAGCTGAATTGAAATTATTTTGTCTTTATTCCATGTCATTATTTATAAAAAAATTTGTCAGTGACATGTTTCATCATTCTTTTACTCCATATAGTAAAACTAGCAACTACATCCCCCAAATTATCCACAACAGTTGTAAGAAATGGAATCGATAGAGTCAGATCAGAAGATTTAGTCACATTAACACTTACACATTCAATAGGTAGTTCCTCATTGTGGCATGTGGAATGAGATTTATGGGTTCCAAAGATTCACCATTTGGACCTGCCACATTGTGTATTCATCATTTACCAATGACCTTACCATTATTTATGAAAGAAACATAGTCTCCACATTGAAAAGCCATTGACATATGATTTTTTAGCCTGTACATTTGCAAAAGACATGAGAAGAGTGATTAATTAGGCTATTTAAAAAATCAGTCCATTTTATACCTATATATAGGACATAAAACTATATTTATACCATAAAATAAGCATGGAAATATGTTAAAACCTAAAAATGTTAAAAAGGTAATGTATAACATTTCTTTTAATGACATAGTTTATGTCAATCCAAAAAAATAATAGCTTTTAATATCATATACTACATACTTCAATTCTCACTTCATCCTACTTTAAAGGTATCTCTTAGGAGATACATTTCAAACATGCATATGAGCAAAATAGCTACATAGATAAAAATAGCTAATTAAGAAAATATTCAACAATGTAATTTATTAGTATACAAAATAATATTGAGCAATGAAGGTTTTGAGCAAAATTATGGAAAATGATTAGATTTTTATATTTTAGGATCATTTATGTGATTTGAACCTCTGTTGTGGACCCAAAAGTTTGTAGGTATCTCTTAGGAGATAACATTCAAACATTTGTATGGGTACCCTTAAAGGTTTGAAGGAAGTATTGGGTGATACCATGAAAGGCCTTGTAATACCTTCAAGGGTACCCACAACATTAAGCTTAAGACTTCATTTTTAAATATTCAAGGATATGTGGCATGCACCCACAAACTTGTGACATTTTAACACTCAAAAAATATTTTAAATTCATTAGGTGTTTGACTCTCTATGATTATGCCAAGTGTATCCATCATGTTTACTTGTAGACTAGTAGATTTAACTTAATATATGAAATCCTTGGGCAAGTAGGCAAGTGAGATCATGTTAAATGTCATCATCCTGATCATATAGAGACTGACTCAATGAAATGCATTGTATAAATCTCCTGGGCAAGTGACTCAGCATGATGCTATAAAGTGGCACCATCCTATGAGTCTAACGTGATCAAAGTGTCACCATCTTGTTAGTTTGATGCAATCAAAGTTTTGCCATCCCATGAGTTGGGTGAAATTCAAATATAAAAAATAAAAGTGAGGAGCCAAATCCATTGAGACCATTAATTCACATGAATTGTACAAACTTACATTCAATTAGGTGAATCCAATAAATCCAAATGCATAATCATGGCTTGAGTTTGAACCCTTGTGAACTAGAACTTTCACAACTGCATAATCATGGTCTCTTCAACTCAAATTTCACCTCCTCCATATGTGTATTCAATTGTAAGAAAAAGAGAATATACTAACATAGTGTTTGATAAATATGCCCTCAAACATGATTTCAACACTTCTCTTCTATTTGGGAAGAATTCAACAAGGCCAAATCTTGACTTTTAGAGCACCAACTCGTCACATTCTCATAGAGGTACCAGGATGACCTATTGGCAATTAAGATAGTGGGTCTATATAATGCCATAGCTAAACCAAAGGTAATGTCCTACATCAACTTATTATTTGATTTATTTACAAAAGGTAAAAAATTTAGAAAAATGTTTCTATTTTACGAAAATAGTGCACTAGTGGCCCACCTTAGTGGTAGATCATTCAAAAGGTACTACAGGTTACCTGCCACTAAGATAGCATATAATAAACTCTAGTGAATACTTGGATACATTCCAACAACATATCCACCAAGCTATAATAATGGGCCCATAACCCTAGTACATTTTCAATTAGAGGCCTTATTTATGCTATCTTAATAGCCCCTTTTCAACCTAGAGTTAAAATTAGCATAGCCCTATTAAACAAAATATATAGTTTCCCCAGAATGACTTATGTCAGTGAGGTATGGATTCCCCTACTTGACCTTATCTTACCTCCAAAAGGATAATTTCCTTAGGGTAAATCATTAGTTCCAAAATCATCATCACAATAACCAATCTGAATAACTCCTTAGATCACAACTTCTATATGATGTCGTACATGGTGGATGTTATAACCAAAAACATCCATGCATATTTCAATGAGCCTTGGGATCCTTATGAATAGTACCCTATAATCAGTATATGTGAAAGGTTCAACATACTCCACATTCACAGGTTTATGAGGAACATGACCAATATAATTAGACCTTCTACTTAATGGTATACCAAACCATCTATGGAAAATATATGCCTAGGCTCTCAGATTAAATTACAAAGAGCATAAGAAAGATGGGGGATTAATGGATATATCTATACTGTACCATAATCAGGATAGAGGGCACCAAAGCCTACCCTATGTATCTACCTAGGTTGGTCCTACAAAAAAATTTATAATAATAAATTGATCCCTAATTGGATGACTTAGTGCATGTTCAACTAAGAAATAAGAGGTAGGGAGTTGTGCACCTAACTCCCCTTAGTATTGGTAGGATTCAATACACCAAATGGGAACACTTTTAGCTGGTGGGAAAAACCCAAACCCATTATGATTTCAAGTGGGTGCCCTATACATAATGGGACCCTAGAGAGAATATGAGTAAACTCCTAAAGAGACTCAAAATAAGGGTAAATATCGACTACCTGCACATTCACATTTGGCACAATGAAGTGTTTATGAAATCCCTAAATGATGTAGAGGTCCATCCCAGAATGAAGAAGGTCACCATGTCAATGGTGGTGGCAAGGTACATATAGTATAATAATGAAACCACCAAAAAACAAGACAAAAATAGTGAAAATAAGCATTAGGTTTTAGAGCCTCTCAATGGGGCCCTTTCACAAATGGTAACACAAGAGTAGGCATCTCCTCATGTCTCTCCACCCTCCATTACCATATTAGTAACTACTACAGTGGAAATGATCCTTTCTCCACCCTCTTCTGCACAAGGCATCATAAATACCATGGGTAGTGGTGGAGTTTTCCCTATGTTATTTTTTGCTCTACTCACCATAGCTCAATAATTTCATCTTCCTTCCTTCCTCTCCTTAGTCAATTATCCTCTCCCACCTTCACCTTCAATTCATGTAGAAACCACCACTATGGGGACCAATATATCCTTCTCTATGATTCCCTTTCCTTCACACGCCATGTTAGGAAGTTCCTCTTCCTTCCTTCCTCACCTTAGATACTAGTTTATATCCATCCACTCTCCCCTCATCTCCATGCAATATCAAACTTGTTTCATCAGTTTTTGTTCCACTTACCTTCGCACAAATTTCTACCCCCACTATTGAGCTTATTGTATATAAAATAAAACCCAATAATCCTCTGACCTCACCATAACATGCACCTATCCAAGAGGCACCTAATGAGGGATCAAGGGGATTCTTGAAGGGAGGGAAGGGTTCTATAATAATATAACATATAGAGTTATTGGATAGTGATGAAGAACTAAAGAAATTGACCTCAGATGAAGGAGAATGGGAGGGTGAATATAAGACATCACTCTTAATATCTATCGGTGAGACTAATGAACGTGATCATGAACATGAATGGCTTGAATAAGAAGAGGCCCATTTAAGTGGTACAAAGATTTTGGGGATTAGTTTAGTTTCCAATAAGATACTTCCAAAAGAGGGAGACACTAAAGATGAAGTAGATTCAAGACCCCTGACTTCCATAAATGGATAATTAGTGAGAATGTTTTTAGGTCCTTCATCCCCATAGACAATAATGACAACTACCATAATAGTTTTCCCAGTTGCTTCTACGTAACATGTAATCACCTTGGCCCACTATTCTTTGTCCTTAGCTTATATAATTTGTACTATAGTGGCAATTGGTATTGTCTCTCCCTCTCATTATTTAAATTCTTTGAATGAGATTTAGGTTAGTCCACTCCATAATTCACCTATTACCACTACCGTTTGGCTTAGATTTTCCTCAGCCATTAAGCACTTACAAAATTTCCTCAATACTCCCTCTACATACTTCTACTTCATCACAACTAACCCTCCCTAACCATAGAAATGAGTCTCATTTAAGAGCCTAGTCTCAACCTCCATTTTTGCTTCACCTGTTACCCCATCTCAACCATCCACTCATATGGGGATGCCACTAACCTAGTCTACTCACACTTATAATGTTTTGGTGACCACCCAAAATGAGCTAGAAAAGGGTAAGATGGTTTTGGATATAACACCCCCTAAAAAGGTCACTAGCTGGAGGTGGGCATTCCTACCTTTCCAATAGAAAGGACCCTCTTCCCCTAAGCCCATGCTCCCTCCAAGAAAGCCTCAATCCTCCACTCCATTAGAGATTACAAATCCTACTGAGAAGTTAATAACCTTAAACATACTAGAATGGCTACAAAACTTGAAATAGGTAGAAGAGGGTAGGGGAAACCTAACAGTCATTGAGGAACCAATGGTCAAGTTCCATTTTAAAAAAGAGACAAAGACCATGAGAAAGGTTAAAAGGAAGACCCTCATTATAGAAGGGTGGGAGGTTGAATTATAAAAAAGGTAATATATCTTATCTTTATTTAAAAGGAGATCTCTACCATAGGAAGACCCCTATACCTTTACGGATTTTGTAGGGGTGATCAAGGAAATGTTCAAATGATATGATCAAGCCATCAAAGAATTACAAAGAATAACCACCAAATAAACCCTAATGTAAATCATTAATAACATACAAGGGGAAGCTAGGAAGCTATATAGTATCATCTAAATAATTATAATTGCAAAAGGGGAGTCACAGTCCCAATAGGGAGATGTATATCCAAAGGTAGAGAAGATGAAGAAAATGGAGGCTAAATTGTATTTTTTTAGTATATTATCTAGGAACAAATATCATGCCCATTTGAAAATAATATCATCCCTTGATGATATGTAGGTGAATAACTACATAGCTACTAGGAGAGATGTCTTGCTTGAATGACACAAATAAATGAAGTATTTGGTCCTGCAGTTGATCAGTCAAGAGAGGCAAGATATGGCTATTTTGGGAGAAATAAGTATAAATAATGTAGTCACTCCATAGATATATTTGGTACATGGATCTATTTTTTTAATACCTTTTCCATATACCTAAAAATAGTTTTAGAGCAAAGGTTGAGGGCATTATCTATATAATAGTTGATGAAGTTCAACAACTAGTGAGTTTTGCTAAAAGTAGGGTTCTTAGTCAAAAAGCCTTTCCATAGAGATTGGGTCATCACTAAAGATACACAAAAAGTTGATGGATAAGATTCCTAATTTTTTTAAAAGACCCTTGTTAGACTTTGAGGTATTTTAAATTGAATTTTAGGCTAATTATACTCTCTACCTCCAAATTCAAATGAATAAATAGGCCATGACATCTATGGTCACCCTACCAACAATTGTAGTTGTAATTGTTACTCCAACTATGGCTCATATTATATTTGTAATGGTTCCTTTAATGACATACCACATTATGACAACTTCAAATATAGTGGAAATGATTTCATTTGAAACTTCAATAGGTATAGTAGTCACTAGTGTATAAGTGCCACCATTTATAGCTGACACTTCATAGGCAACCCCTCTAATAACTGAAAGCCTTGTTTGGTAATATTTCTTGTTGTAACATTTTATATCTCTAATGAGATGTTGAGTGTTACTTCAAATTCACTTGAGAGATGAGGTTGTCCCCATCCCAAGACTATAAAAAGTGTATCACACTCTCTAATCATAGAGGAGAAAATTTGACATCAAATATAGATAAATATTCCTTTGGGTTATTTTGTCAGTTTTTTTTGTATGGTGGTCTCTCTTATTTCTTATCATTGATACAGTACCTTAGTTTTTTGATATATGAAATAGCAATTTTAAATTTTTGTTGTGAATTACTTAAGTTATGTTAATAAATAATGTGTCATAATAATTCTAGTTGATAGATATTAGTGACTGTTTATGGAATAATATCTTGTTAAGATAATTTAGAATTTGGGAGATATCTTGAAGTGTGTTGTAATACCTGCAAGGGTACCCTTATGCATGTTTTAAAGGTATCACCTAGGAGATACCATCAAGGTACCCTTGAAGGTAATATACTGCACTTCAAGGGTTCTCTTATTATATACATTAAACATGCATACGATTGGAATTTTCTTTCAAGGTATCTCCTAGGAGTTACCTTGAAGGGCCTTGTAGTACCTTCAAGGGGTATCTTAGTATATACCTTGAAATTTTTGCATGATGTATATTTACCACCGGAGAGTCATTTACCACCTTGATGCATCCTATTTTAGTCTTGTGAGGATCTTTCTTTGGCATGCATAAGGGCTAGAGAATAAAACCTTTTCCTCCATTAGCATTCTTGCTGTATGAACTTGATTATTATTACTATTTTGTAAGCTTCCATAATCCTCAATTGGTCATCTTTTATCTATTGTAATTTAATAAGACCAATTTAATGTTACGTAATTCACCACTAACACATCTTGAGTATGCAAAGGTCATGCCATGCAGCATTTCAATTGGCTTATCATCTTCCTCATTTTGATGTGGATGTTTATGTAAGAAAAAGAAAAACATGTTTTAGATAGATGAATACAGTGTTATAGCTCAATGTTTACTACACCCATTAAATAACTCCATCTAAGTCAATTGAGGGTGTGTTTTACTTTACTTTAAGTATTATGTCATATGTTGAACTTAGAAAATTTTAAAATAACTATAACTATTATCATGACATTTTTTGTTGTCATTTTATAACTTTATATGTATCTAATGTACAATCTTGGAGACTATTTTGAGATTAGATACATGTAAATAAATTCAAATTTCTAATTATAATTGTAATTATATAATAATAAACATAAAAAATATTTTTTTAGCCTCTACTTTTCACTGGGACTTGAGCCCTCTACATATTTGTTCTATATAATGTTTGAGCATAATTAATAAATCTATTTTACAAGAATCTTTAAATTTAATAAAACATTGTCTTGAAATAACATGAATCTATACTTAAAAGTAAAAACAAATTATTGAATTAGAATAATAATTATTGTCAATTATCACCAATTATTAGCTTTCGTTTCTCTTTTCCCTAACGTATTCAAGCCATCACCATCAATGCAAAAGGCATATGAACTGCATTTTTAAGATATTATGAAATTGAAAAACGTGTCACTGCATTTTCTACGCTGCAACACTCTCGAATTGCCAATTGAAAAGACACCAATCGAATTTAACAGTTTTAGTTAGCTACGTTAATCTTCTTCAACACTATTAATGACATTTGAATATGACTTAAATTAAATAATCATTATATATTTTGAAATACGATGACTCTGGATTTAAAAATAAATATCAAGAGTCACTTCATATACTCATATGAACCACATTTTTAGCCATTATCTTCACAATTACAATGTAATTCTACATCAGTGCAATACGCATACGAACCACATTTTAATATGACTTATAATTAAAGAATCATTATATATCTTGAAATATTACGACTCTAGACCTAAAAATAAATATCAAATCACTGCATATATGCACATGAACAACATTTTTTAGCCATTAGCCTCACAACTACACTATAGTTCCACATCAATGCAATACACATATGAACCACATTTTTTTTTGACAATATCTAAAGAATAAATTTCGTACAAGAATAAATTTTATGAAATCAAAGTATGCACTAGTACATTTTCTAAGATCATTAATTTTTATTAATATATTATATATAATTAGTTATTATAAATAAATATAAAATTTATATATAAAATATATTTTTATATTATTTAATATTATTTTAAATTATTATATATTTAATATATAAATATAATAATTTAAAATATTATTATTATAGTATCAAGTTTTATATTCCACATTTGTTCTATAAAAGTATAACAATAATAAATTTATACATCTGAAACCAAAAATCCATCGAAAAATAAAAAATGTGGGAGATCACTATGTCCTCCTGGCCTTACATTTGGCACTCATAGCTACGTCTCTTCCTTAATCAGGCCACATGTTCAATTTTTTTAGTAATTTTTCATATTTAGTTCTCAAGGTTTGTGTATCATCTACACCAATGGTCCTATGCCTACCAAGGAGAATCTCCAACTGGTTAAGATTTACTCCCTTCTATAGTTACTTGCAATGGAATCCAAACTCTCAACCTAAGATTTAGCAGTGCTAGCTACCAAGTTGATGGCCAGTATAAAACAAAGAAGGGTTGTCTCAAATAAAATTTTGAGACAAATTTGAAAATTCAATGGTGACATCCACTTCCTCTGCATTAATCAATGTCAATGTCAATCATTTTTTTTTAACTATTTCAAAAAAAAATGGGGTTGTTCGAATTGTATTTCTAATTGACTTTATTGTTTGAGTCATGTACATTCTTATATTTGTTTTTAAATTCAATGCTTCCTTTTACATTAAATTTATATTTTGTGGATAAAAATAAATTTTTAATTTGATTTAGGTGGGATAAATTTTTTTTTGATAAAGTAAGGTTTTGTAAAGTGAATGAGCATAAATTATTAATTTTACCTCACTTGAAACTTATGGTTGTTGAACCAATATCACTTCTTGTGCACTAAGTATTAATAAATAAAAATATAATATTTTTTTGGAGGTGGTGGTGAAAAATGGGGTGGTGCATTCCTTTATATGATAATGAGCTGTTTAGAGAGGATACATTTTGTTTTACGAAGATCTTGAGTAATGATGAAGTGGTGGGAAGGGCAAGGCCGTATAGATTACGAATGTGATGAAATATTTCTAGGTGAGTTGGATGGGGATTTTGAGGGGAAATGATAGGGTATTTCAATTGATGGGCTCGAAAAAGGCTATATAGATACATGTGCAAAGTTTAGTGACCTTTAATATTATATATCAATGACATTTGTAGTGTCCACCAAATTGTTTCAATTACATAATATATTATTGAAATAGGTGTCATCTCAACAAAGGTTTCAAATATCTAATGATACTTCTAAAAATATAGAGAATCATCACGTGTCAATCTAGACAACTCTAAAACTAATTAGATGAAAATTCTTGGTGATTTAGTTATTCAAAACCTAGTTAGAAGAATCTAAAACCAATTAGATGGAAATTTGAAAAGGCTTATTTAATGAAAGACACATCCTCTATAATCTAACTCACTAATGCAGGGTGTTGTATACAAATAAATATGGATATAGATATTACCAAAGCTTTTTGCATTTGCATTCGCAGTAACACTAATGACAAACTAGGGTAAAATAATAACTGTCAAGGTAAATAAACTAGGATTTTTATTTGATGGTGAAGAAACAAATCTATTGGTGATGGAAAGAGATATCTTAGACGATAAAAAGGAGTTTGGACAAAACCATGCTACAGAGTCTAAATAGACTACAAAAGAAGCAGATAGAGATAAATTCTAGTGTCCATAAGTCGTTGGATATTTTTAAGGCATCAGGATAGAGAGGCTTTGGAATCCCATTGGGGAAAGCAAAGGATAAAGGTCATGTTCTAATTGGAACAATTAGCCATGCAGATTGGGGATCATCCATAGAAGTTGAAAAGAATGTGATTCAGATAGCGGGATATGTGGGGAGTAGCAAGGGTATGGATGCAAAGAAACTACTTGATAAAATGTCTCAATAAACTAGAAATTTTTGCCCTTCATCTCTAAACTTTGAAACTTAAATCTTTGCATGCAAACTGTTTGATATAATGCATATTAAAAATTCCTCTTGGATAGATGGAACGTCTAATACTAGGAATCAAGTTATAATTCATACCATCTTTGGCAAAACCATGTGTCTTTGGATAAAACCCACAGATCTTGTGGATAATATAAAACTAAAAATAAAGCACTCGTAAGGAATGCATGCAGCACATCAACACCTTTTATTTGAAAGAAAACAACTTATGGATCACTCCTTACTGTCAAGCTATAATATAGATGAGGATCCCATTCTTCATTTTGTTATGAGATTACTAGGAGGAGGAGTTGGTACAGGAATTCCATCTTCTTCTAAGAATGGGTTTTTTAAGGATGTATTAAAAAAACACTACCAAGATAAGTACTCATAAATCTACACCCTTTTCTAGTGCCTAGATTATGGAATAGGTAGAGGAGGTAATGATCATGTAAATAACAAAGGAAGATGTGCTACAATATAAGACAAACTTAGAGAAAGAGGTAATTCTCTAAATATTTAATGGTTTTTGGCCAACTACAAATGCTCTATTTCAATGGGTATATTCAACTTAGACAATGCATTGTATAATCTCTGTCTACTCCAAGTCATTTTTCATTATTTATTTTTTTGATGAGGTTGATTATTAGAGAGTCCTAGTAGATGGCCCATGGTTTTGGGTAATGGAAAGTCTTTACATCACTCTATAATTTCGATAATTTGATCCAAATCCTACTCAGTCATCAAAATGCCAATCCAGGTATAACTTCCTAGCCATTCTCTTTACCTTATTATGCTTTTAAATAAATAGGTGATGTATTGGGAAAGTTTATCAAAGCCGATGTCGAGAGAAGCAAAGAAGGTTTATGCACATTTGCTCACATATGTGCAAAATTAACCTCAACAAGGGCCTACCAGATAGAATGATAATTAGATGTGGAAACCATCAGTAATTATAGACACTAGACTTTGAGAATACAACTTTTTGATGCCATATATTCAAGCTTATTGGACATATATAGTCTACTTGTCAATAGGCACAAAAAACATCCCAATAAAAAATAAATGTTTGAAAGCAACTTAAAAATGATGGACCTTTTTGGTGCAAGATAAAGAAGTGGATAAATAATAAGAACAAGAGGAGGAATTCCAACATAAAATAGAGCTAAAAAATTAAAAAATAAGTGAACTAATCATTCAGGATGAGGAAATTGCTCCCACTAAGCGTGAAAGAGGAGAGGATGAGAATCTAGCAGCAAGAACTGGTTTGATTAGAATTATATTAGGGGGAGTGAAGAGAGCTCATGAATCTGAGAACTCTGATTCAGATAAGGAAATTATGACCCACATAAACTTGAACCTTATGTTGTCAAATCTTCCTTCAGATATTCAAAATTTAGAAATGCATATTGTCATGGTGGAGCCATTGTATGGGGTATGGTAAGAGGTAAAAAAGAAGAAACAGAAAAGGGAAAAGTTAAAAGACTATATGGTATATATCTCCCATTAACTTTTTTGGCCTTTGTATTTTTTTTAAATGATTGCTTTTTAGTGTTTCCCCTATCTTTTTTGTCCTTTGTATTTTTTTTTTAATGATTGCTTTTTAGTGTTTCCCCTAGCTTTTTTGGGTTTGTTTATTCTCTCCAATTTGAGGCATTTGTATCCATGGTCTTTTGCTGAGGCTTTTGTTGTTGTGTTGTGGAGCTTATTTCTAAATTACAATGTATTTTCAAATATTGTACATTTTAAATTTATTATACACTCTATATGGACCCCTTTTAATAAAAAACCATTTTGGGTTGATTCTACCCATGGTTTTGTTACCCATTATTTTATAATAGCACTTTGTTGACGTATTATGTATTTATGGATATCTCATAGGTAATACATCATGTGAAGTAGTGAAGTTAGGTACAAATTTAGAAGGGTTTGTTGAGTATAGCTTCAAACAATATTTGTGCATTGTAATTGTGAGAAGACTGATCTGAGAGTGGTTTGTAATCTCATGGCTTGTAATAAGATTTGAGCAAGTGTTTCTTGGTGGATGTATCCCACATTAGGTGAACCACATTAAATTTGGTCTTCTTATATTGCATGTTTATTTTTTATTCTTTCTGCATCTCTATTTATTATTATTATTATTATTATTATTATTATTATTATTATTATTATTATTATTATTATTATTATTATTATTATTATTATTATTATTATGTGAAATTATTTTGCATCAATTTCTAGTTTTATTCCTAACAAATGGTATCAGAGCTTCAAGTTGTATTTGCTAAAGTATTGAATAATAAGAAGGGTTATTAGTTCAAGTGGTAGCTATGACTGATGATCACAGATTAAAGGTTCAAAATTTTAATGGATAGAACTTTGGTCTACGAAAGATATAGGTGGAAGATTACCTCTATCAAAAGGACCTCCATGTTCCACTAGGAGGAAAAGTAAAGCAACCAGTGAGTATGACAAATGAAGCTTGGGAGTCGGTCGACGAAAAACCAATTGGGCTCATTAGGTTATGCCTTGCATCTTTAGTTGTGTTTAATATATCATAGGAAAAGACCATAGAAGGTCTCATGAATGCATTAGAAAAATTATATGAGAAAACCTTTGCTTCTAATAAGATATTTTTAATGAAAAAGTTATTTAATATGAATATGTTTGAGAATGGTTCAATTGTTGATCATCTAAATGAATTCAATATAGTTGTGAGTATGTTGAATTTTGTAAAAATAGATTTTGATGATAAAGTCGGGGCTTTTTTTGTTTTGTTCCTTACCAAAGAGTTGGAATACCCTGGTAATGGTTGTAAGCAACTCAATCTTTAATAATGCCATGTTAAAGTT
Source organism: Torreya grandis (assembly GCA_037957365.1). Taxonomy (NCBI): domain Eukaryota; kingdom Viridiplantae; phylum Streptophyta; class Pinopsida; order Cupressales; family Taxaceae; genus Torreya; species Torreya grandis. The sequence continues at coordinate 2,083,496 of JARHVA010002713.1, read as the reverse complement.
TGAGGATGTCATAGGAGTAATCCTTAGTAAGAAAATGTGATGGAAAAGCTCTAGGGAGACTTCTAATTTAGGTGATGCTTTGGTGGTGGAGAGTAGAGGGAGACAAAAGTTTAGAGGAAAAGGAAAGAGTGGAAATTTAAATGGTCCTGAAAGGTCAAAATCAAGGGATAGGATGGTATGATAGCATTGTGGAAAAACTAATCATATGAAGAAGGATTGGTTGTCTCTTCAGAAGAAGAAAAAAAAAATTGAAAAGACACCAAGGAGGTGAATGTGGCAACAAGTAAATATTTATCAAGATGTATTAATTCTCTCTATTGACAATATTGTTGAGTGTTTTATTTTAGATTTTGGGGCTTCTTTTCATGTTACACCATATAGGCATTATTTTATTGATTATGTTCAAGGGGATTTTAGACATGTTTACCTTGGTTATGATGAGCCTTGTATCATAGTAGGAAAAGGAAGTGTTTAGATCAAGATCCAGAATGGGAACACTTGGCTACTAAAGGATGTCAGACATGTGCCTAAGTTGAGATAGAATTTGGTATCTACAAGACAACTAGGCAGTGAAGGTCATATGGTGACATTTGTAGTTGATTCTTGGAAGGTAACCAAGGGTGATCTTGCAGTAACAAGAAGTAAGAAGGTTGGTACCCTGTATTTATCAAGTAGTGCTAAATATTATAATTTAGTTAATGTAGAAGAAGATACAACTTTGTGGCATAATAGGCTCAGTCACATGAGCCAAAAGGGTATGAAAATTTTAAAGGATCAATTACCTAGATTAAAAGGAAATGATTTAGATTTCTATGAAGACTGTGTATATGGATGGCATGTTAGTTATAGGTAAGAACATGCAGGAAATAAAGGTATTCGAGGAACAACTTAGTAATTCATTTGCTATAAAGGATTTAGGATCATAAAAAAAATCATTGGTATGAGAATAACTTGGGATAGAAAGGAATGAAATCTTAATTTATCCTATGAAGAGTA